>JANHGN010026481.1:42701-76549 GCA_024605025.1 Megaceryle maxima
AACCAAAACCAAACCAAAAACCAACCAAACAAAAAAAAAACAAACAAAGAAAACAAACAAACAAACAAACAAAAAACCCCAAAAAAACCAAAGAAAAAAGTGCCACATGATGAGTAGTGATCTTGAACAATGCATTTCCCGGGTACTGGAATACTGGATGAGTGGTTCAGTTAGCACTTGTTGTCATTCTTGTAGATAATAGCTCAAGGACTAAGCTAACATAAAATCTTGATCACAGTGGCTTCCTTTGTGTTAGTGTAGCAATAGATAGAGTTTCATGTATTGAGAAGGTCAAGACCTTTTCCCTTTTTAATGGAGAAATATCATCTGTTAAAAACACAGCTTCTTTTCCACTAAATAAACTACTAAGGACATGATGATTTTTGAGGTGCCGCACAAAGATGATGGTAATAATCTGTTATGTGTGGAATGGATGTGGCTTCTGTTGTTTTAAGGGGAGATATTAGTTTGAGGAAAGCTGTAGTGAGGGAGAAATGAGCTTGATATTAGCCTGTGAAAGCTGTGGCATCTCCAGCTTTTGGAGCTTTCAGATATGTTAAATAGACGTAGGAGGAACAAAGTGGATGTGATTGTAGTTATAAAGTCTCTTTTTAAATTCTCTGCTAGAAAACCTGTACAGATTTTAAAAAGCTTATTCTAGTCATATATTTTGTAACATTATAAAATCTTGAATAGAATGTTAAGAGTACAGAGAACAACAGCTATAAAAATCTTAAAAATAGACAAGACGTTTTGTATAGTCAGTCTAAATATTATTTCTTATTTCATCCCATAATACTTGAAATAAGAAAGTGTACGTAGCTACTTGTTGTATATGCAACTGTTGGTATATGTGGAGGAAATCATTTGGGTTCCAAGATCTCATAATAGTTGAAGAAAAAAAAATCGTAATGTTACTTTCATATTAAATATGGTTAAGAATTTGATATTAATTGTTTTCACTTAACTTAGGTATTTATTGCTTCTGTCACTTGATTCTGTCCTGGTTCTGTAGGCATCAAAGAATGTTGGTATCCTCTCTAACTTGAGGATGACAAGGCTTACTTCTAGTATTTGCATTTTTCATCCAGCTTTATAAAATATTCTACTAAACTCTTCTTCTGGTTTTGGTCCCGTTTTAATTTGTTGATCTTTAGTATATAAGTAAAATGGTAAATATAAGCAGTTGTTAAATGGTGCTTTAGAAGTCTTGCCCATTCCTAGTGGGAAATGGTGTAAAGCACCAGTTAATGGATTTTTTCTTCTGTTCTGTGAGGAACAACAGTTTGAAAATACTGCTTTGTTCTGTACAGTTCCTTCTCTACCCCATGACCTCTTTCTTTTTTGTTTTCTCAGTTTCAACTTGCTATAGGGTCTGAAGAACATTTGAGGGTTTCAAGAGGTTTTTTTTAAATTTTTTTTAGCAGATGAAAGCAGAGGGCCTCTGCTTTACAGCATCTGTGTCTAGAACAGTCTGCTCGCTGAATCCGAACTTCTAATCTACAGAAAGTGCCCGATTCATACGCTCAGTGGTGTGACAATCACACGGCCCTTCTGAGCTCAGTGGCCACTGTGAATCAGCAGAGATTTGATGGGAGTGAGCTGCAAGCCGAGCAAACCATGGCTTGTAAGGTGTGAAATTCTCTGTAGGTCTCACTAAGTGTCACTTTCCTTTCTTCATAGGTCAATGGCACGGACGCAGATTATGAGTATGAAGAAATTACTCTTGAAAGGGTAACAAGCTAAATGTCTTTCTGTGCTCTGTTTTCATTGGGTTTTATGATGCTTCAATATGAAAAATTAGCCTTGTGATAATTCTTGACAATCCAAAACAATCCTTACTGTGCCGGTTTTCTTTTTGATTGTTTGTTTTGTGTTTTGTTTTGTGTTTTCCTTTAGGTAGATTTGACCTAAAGAAAAAAAAAAAATTGCAGGCAGTTGCTGGAGCAGGAATAGAAGTTTTTATTAATGTCCTTGACCATTAAGAGTGAAATGGGGGAAGGATCTCCCTGAGACATACTGCCTTTAATGTTATTATCTAGCCTTGTAGAGAATAATAACACAAGTCATGATTTAATTTCTGATGTTGCCATTTAGGATAGACTTTTATTTATACCATTACGTTTTATATTGAGATTCAGGCTTCCAGTTGAGATCAGATGCATTGCTTGTTAGGTTAACAATGTTGCAATCTCTCTCAGCTTTCTTCTCTTGAGCTGCATTGTTAACAAATGAAGAAATGATTGTATTTGATACCTGTGCAGCTCTGGTGGTTACTGAGAGGGTAGAGATATCTTGCACTACATAGTAAGGGCAGGTAGCCTTTGAAGACAAAATGCCTGAGTGTCTGCATCTATGAAGATATGTTAGATACCTGACAAATTACTTGGGAGCTTCTCTGGGAAAAATAATTTGTCACTAATAACTTAATAAGGAACAAATATTGGTATGAATAAATCTCAAATGATCTAGCTGACTAGATGTGGAAGTTTTTATTTAGATTATAAAGTCTCTTCAATGAGAAATCTGGGGTTGGAACTGTATCTCTTATTTACACAATGACTTAATGTTCTATGAATGGAAGGAGAATTACACCTTATATATGGTTATATGTAGTATACCATTTAAATACTTTTTTATTGCTGAAATTTATATATATTTGTTTCTATACTGAATGAAATAAATATACTAGAATATCTTTTCCACCCAAAAAGAAATGTATAATTTTTTTTTCCCTCCCTCTATCTTTAGGGAAATTCAGGACTTGGCTTTAGCATTGCAGGTGGTACAGACAACCCACATATTGGGGATGATTCAAGTATTTTCATTACAAAAATTATAGCCGGGGGTGCAGCTGCACAGGATGGAAGGTTACGGTATGATGCCTTTTCTGTGTTGGGTTGCTAAATGCTTATTATTATATTTTCAAAGTGTGACACTTCCTGTTACTTTTAGTAGCTTTACCATGCTCTGTTACTTTCTAAAGAAGTTTTTCTTATGGAAGTATTTCGTAAATTATGAAGAAATGTTTGAGTGGACCGATATCTCCCCCCCCCCAAATCTACATTTCAGTGAAATTTGTCTTTTCTATTCAGTGGTATAAATTGATTATGCCGTGTATTCTACAGTCCTTAATTCAATAGACAAAGGAATAGCCTGGTCAAGCAGGATAGATGACTCCTGGTTATCCCTGTGCAGATTTTCTGATCTGCAAGATAGTTGAGCTTAATAACAACACCCCCCTTTTATGCTTTCCATTGGTCTGTGTCTTAATTTTTCAAATATACCACACATCTTCAAAAGCAGTAATTTCTGTTTAATAGACTACTCCACGTTTTCTTTATTTGCAGTCAGGTACTGCTGCTTAACTCATAGTGAGGAAATGCTGGCATGTTACTAGATGGTAGGAAGTGGTGCTTGCAACTTGTTTTGAAGAGTGCATTAATAATTGCATTAATAAATTATTTTTCTAATCTAGAATAATCTTTAAGTGTACTCCTTTCTCACTATGCGTAACACTAAAAACAACGCATCCAATTGTAGGGTGAGATCTTTTTTGTTGGCAAGAACTTGCCCTTTAATCTTTTGTGCACATGGCTGGTGCATTATGGTTTTTAGTCCTAATAAGCTTATTTCGAGGCTTCATTTTAGCTTGTTGACCATTATCAGGGGTACATCTGGCAGAACATGGTGACAGGTGGGTCAGGCATTGTGCTTAGCATAATGAGAGCTCAGTGTTACTACAGCAACATGTTAAATGGAGTGGAAGGCCTGCACTTAAACAGCTTGTGAAAAGCAGGAATGACTTGTTCGTATCAGGCCTTAAAACTGGTGTGTTCTCATCATATGCCTCCTCGTTTCTGAAGCTTTAAATTCTGCCTTGTAGCCCTGAAGAAAAGGTAGTTTGTATGAAGGTTTGTTCCAAATACCATTTAAATGAAACACATGTAACATGGTGTCCTCTTTGGCTGGGAACAAAAATATTCCTCTTAGAAATTTTTTAGTAATCCTAGTAATTTTAAGCACTAGTAATTAATTTAAGAACATTATCTTGAATCAGTATAATTTTGAAAGCAAAAGATATTTATCTGAATGTGGTAACATGTTTATCAGTGTATTGTCCCAATACGTCTGCTCTGCTGTAACACATCAGCTGAACTGGCACGTCGCTCTCTCTCCAGGGTTAACGATTGTATCCTGCGAGTAAATGAGGTGGATGTTCGTGATGTGACACACAGCAAAGCAGTTGAAGCACTGAAAGAAGCGGGATCAATTGTACGATTGTATGTCAAAAGAAGAAAACCCGTCACAGAAAAAATAGTGGAAATCAAACTTGTCAAAGGCCCTAAAGGTACTTAGGGGACGTATAAAGTTTCTGTCTAGCAAGAAGGGTGGAGTTGACAACAGATGTCTGCAGTTGTTTTTCAAAATAAAATAGTACCTTGCATATGAAGTTCTAGGAAATGCAGAATAATGAAAACTAAGATACTGACATATCAAATGCTTCTGAATTTTCATCCACGTGTCTCGACACTGTTCTTGTATTTTTCTTTCAAATGATAAGTATGTGTTTCTGAGAGTGTTTACTAAATTTTAAGTACATTATAAGTTGGAATAAACTGTTTCAATTACCAAGAAAGGATCTTGGAGAGATTAAAAAACCCACTTAGAGAAAGTATTTTGGTTTTATATTGCTAAATGTTGGAAAGTCATTCTTTAAATATCAGTGGTGATGCTGTAGCTTTGCTGTGTGTATCTTCCACAAGGCATGAAGTAAATGGTTTAGCTTTTCAGTTTTTCAGCGTCTGTAATGATTTTATCTCCAAACAGGTCTTGGTTTCAGTATTGCTGGTGGTGTAGGAAATCAGCATATACCTGGAGACAACAGCATCTATGTAACCAAAATTATTGAAGGCGGGGCAGCACATAAAGATGGCAAACTTCAGATTGGAGACAAACTTTTAGCTGTAAGTAAATTATTTTTTTAAATGGTCGTTCACTTTTAGACCCAGTAAGGGCATGATTCACTTTGTGGTTAAGCTGCCTACCAGTGGAGCATTATTTCATAGAAATCAGTAAAAAAAAATGTTATTGCCAGTAAATAAATGATTAAAAAGTAAATCCCACCCTCTCACCGGGAAATCTGAGATCAGCCCAATGTTTCATGCACAACCTATATTAATCAACATACTTATTTCTGATGCCTGATAGTATTTTTCTGGGATCTGAGTGACAGGATTGTAAACCAGCATGCCATGGGATTGTTTCTTTTCTGAAAAAAAAGAAGAATAGAAAGGAACTCCACGTACTGGTGACTGGTCAGCCTGTAGCGAAACTGCTGCCTATATTAGATTTGTGATTGTAATGCTTTTAAATGGCTTTCTTTTTTTAAGCCTCAAATACTTCAAAGTTGAATCTTCTATGTACGGTGTAAAAATAACTTTCAACTTTCTTAAATTCTATCTGCAAATCTAGTTGTCCAACTAGAAAAATGAGACCCAGAGCCAGGAATTTCTGAATTGTAAACTAAACATTTTAAAGGTGTAATTGCTCCTCTCTCCTACCTCTGCCAGGCAGCCCCTGCTTCTGTAAGAGCTCTGAGTACCTCTTGTACTCAGGGTGCATGACAGTGTGCTCTATTGCTCTTTCAACACTAAGAAACTGACTCTAGTGCAGAGTTTCCCACCTGTGAAAAGGCTTTTGGGATAAGTTTGTCACTTAGAAACACAGAGCTGAGAAAACTGAAGCTGCTTAAAGGCAAAGAATCCTGGAATTATCCCTTTATCTAAAGAAGCCTGCTTGTTTTTTTAAGCATTAGGAACGAGATGTTGATATTAAAATGGATAGTTCTGTGAATTGCTTAAAGAAGAGCAAATTCTTACATGAGAATTGGGAGGAAAAAAAGAGAAGGCAAGAATATATTATGTTTACTATTAGCTGCACAACAAATACACATCTTCACATGTCAGGCAAATTCACAAACCCAAAGATCCAACTGCATGATGATAATGCTCTTAAATATTTGATGTTTTTTAAAGTGTGCCTCATAAGGAGTGTCTTGATTATAGGACTTCCCCAGAATGCAAAGGCACTGGAAAGTTCCTTTTAATAGCAAACTGCTTTCCAGTCACCTGTACAAGAAAATTTCGTGCTGACTTCCTCATATCATATATAGAAGGTTTTAAGGAATTTTTGTTGGAAATAGCAAACTCTGGTGACAGATTACTTCATCCATTAAAATAATTTGCCTGACAAAATTAAATTATCTTGGATTAATATTAGATACTGTTTCAGGGATGCAAGGAGTATAAGCAATATGCTGTTGGATATAGTAAATATAATGTTCTAATTTATTGAAGCTGTAATCATTCCCTCAGTTCATAAAGTTAGGAAAGGAGTGAAATGCCATCTATATTATCCTCTGATAGCCGAGTTTCACTCAAAGCTTTAGTCATTAATGTAGAGATAAGCTTCCATATTTTTCAGACTGCAACTGTAGTGTTTAGATTGTACTGCCATTACTAATGCACTGCAAAATGACTTTTCAGTCTTTAAGAGTGGCAGGAATTTAAGGGGTTTTTTTAAAGAGACTTTAGAGAACTTTGAGGAAAGTTTTAGAAAATACAGATGGAAAGAATATATTTAAGCAGTAGAGTTTTCCCTGCACACAACAATTGACAGGGCCCAGTTGTTTTTACACATTGTATAAAGTCAAGTGATCTAAGGAAAAGTCTCTTTGCTCCCTCAGGTTCAGTGCACTATGAGCCTTATTTCCCATGTTGCCTGGAATTGCCTGCAGAAGTGACTTCCCTCCTCAAAATGAAGGAGAGAGGATTGGCAACTCAGTTCACTAAGGCTTTATATGAGAAAATCTTCTAACAATTTGTATTTCTCTATTACTTAAACTGAGGTGCTAGTATTTTACCTTAATAGCAATAGGTTAAAAAAAAAATAAAATCTGTTGCCTGTCAAGTTAAACTAGATTTTGTTACTTGGCATGTAAATCAGTCACTTTGAGATCTTTTCCAGTTTTGACCCCTACTGTTGACCTTTTGCAAGGGTATGTTGTCCCATTATAATGTCTAGAGCTTACTATGTGATGGCAAGATCATCGTGTAGGATAATATTCTTACTAGAAAAACCTTTGTTCCCTTCAATGCTTGCAGCAACATACTGCGGCAGTGCTGTGTTGTGCATGCATATGGCACTTTGTCATATTTATCCCAATATTTTTCCAAAGTCATGTTTGCCACCTTTAAAGTGTTACAGTCAATACAGTTTCTTACAGTCTTTTGAGGAAAGGCCTGTTTGTCTTATATTTCACAACAGTACAAAGCATCTCTTACGTAACTTTTATATAACCAATAACGTCTGTGGCACATGAATCCTAATGAAGACTCTTAATGCCAGAGTGCTCCAGCAGATTTCAGTGAGGGTCGTTAGAAAACATACATTTTTCTGTATTGAGAGGGTTTTTTTTCCTCTTTAGGTGAACAGTGTTTGCTTAGAAGAAGTTACTCATGAAGAAGCAGTGACTGCCTTAAAAAACACATCTGACTTCGTTTATCTGAAAGTTGCAAAACCCACCAGCATGTTCATGAATGACAGTTATGCCCCTCCTGACATCACAAACTGTAAGTTCAGTCTTTGATTTAATGATTTTTTTTTTTAAGGCTTTAACATACCCAATTTCTAGTGCTGACAATTTCAAGCTTTAAAAAATTATACAGTGTGAAAATGTCATACAGGAAATTTGATGAAAATTATACTCTGGATGGAGTACCAGCCTATACTTTGTTTAATGAAGAGACAAACAGTTGGGCTCTTAGTGCATTTCAATGACTGATGTGACCTAATCCTTGTGACAAAATATTTCTGATCAGCTGGACATCAGGAATGGCCTGACATTTATGTTTTCTGGCTTTATCATGAACTGCATGTAGTTGAATAAACTGGACTGTGAGGAAGGGGAGGTCTTGACCCCTGATGTCTTCCTGTGAGTGTGTTGTGAAATTCCATGTTAATTTACTTGAAATACTACTTCAGTTTTGACCTTAGTGGTGATAATTCAAATGGAAAAAACAATGAATGCTATATTGAAAATAGGTGTAAGAGTTTTTCTTGACTTAAGGATGCTACTTACAGGAGTCTTTTTCAAGTCAAACATCCAAATCTGGAAAATTCAGGGTTGAACTACAATGTAAATAAAAACTTTAATATATTCTTTCTTCAAGAGGGATATTACCATTTAGTGTTTGGAGAAAGTGGTGAGAATGATGTAACTATCTTTCCAAGACTGAATTGGTAAACTTCTCTAGGTGACCAGTTTTAGCCCTGTTCAGAAACTACTTTACATGAAAGTAGTTCATGTAACCCAAACACTTTTGGATTAAAACACCACTGATGTAATCTAAAACAGTATGCAAAGAACAATGAACAGAAGTGCAGTAAAACAAATGACTGAAGTACCTAATAAGGCCATTGTTTATTTGCAATAGCTACAGTATCTTTAAATCTATTTGTAAGCTTATTGAGTTACAGTTTGGAGCTAATTAGGTTTTGTGTCTTCACTGTCTTATTAGAAGGCTCCATTCTTTGACCTAAGACTAATTTTCAGCCTTCACTTACCTCCAGTTTTATAAATGTATTTATGGTTAGAGAGAAGCCATTTTCCCTTACAGTATCTAATTTGTCCAATAATACCACTTTTCCCACTCCTTCTTTGGAAGGCACGCTTCTTTTTAAGTCATAATTGACCTCTTCATATGTTTCACCTTGAATTTATGTTTTTCTGGAACAGAGGTAGCCTGACTTGTACATAGTGTCCCTGACAGTGTTGCTATGATGCAGTCCCACTGCTGTGAATGGCTATGTGACGAACATAGAACTATTTAATTATCAGACTACTGTGTCTGATAATTTGCCCAGGCCTAATTAATCACTGATTCTCTGATATTGATAAAAGTCTTTTGCTCAGTGCCCCTGATGATTAAAAAAAACCACGCTGGAATGTCTTAGATGGACAAGAACAAAGCACTACAGCAAATTGTATTTTTTTTCTTTGGGGAGGAAAACTGAACTGAAATTGTGCAGTTTGTGTGAGTGGAGAAAGGAACTTGTAGGATTTGACAAACCTCCTTTACTAGTCAGTCATAAAGGAATGGTTGGATATAAATGTAGATTCTCAGCTAAAATTTTTATGTGTTTTGGTATTGTTCATTAAATGATAGTTTGATTTTAAAAATACTGTCTGTAGACTAAAAAGAGATACCAAACTCTGTGGCTGATTCTTAGTGCTGTAGTGCAGTAGTTTGGTTTTGGGTAGGTCAGCTCAGGCTGCTGAGAGTCTGATTTGAAGCAGCAGTTGTGATTCCTCTGACTACAAATTGGTGTTCTCCTTTTGGCAATTATTTCGTTCTTATGTTCACATTATCAATATGTACTTGTAGAGGAATATTTGCTGGGGCAGTATGTGTAAGGCTGTGCTGTTGGCCCTCTTCTCATGCAGCAAATTTATTTCCTCACAAATGGTGGATGTGCTGGAGACTCAGTTCATTGAAGTTAATTGCATTGTAACATAGAGCCGGAAGAGAGTCCGGGGTGTATCTTCAAGAATGCCTTCTGACCATGTCTGGGAGCTCTTCTGGAAAGTTCTGTCAAGGGTAATCCCACCCAATTGCCATGAGGATGTGCTCTGTCCTATTACTGACCTTCTTCCCAAGTTTCTTTCCGCGTGACTGTTCTCTCTCTAAGTGGGACTTGACAGAGACAGTGGTATTCTGTGCTGCCCAGTATCCTGTCCTTTGTGTGAAGTGGTGCTTCTGTCCACTGAGAAGTAAAAAGGCAATCTCCTGAGCTGTTGTGCTTTTCAAGCTCCAGCAGCTTCTTTTGGGAACCTTTCTTCTGCTGAAGCATTTCTAAAAGATCACATGAGATTTCTCAGGTTCCAGGTGTCTGTCAGTCTTCTTTCCTTTGGTGACCTTTGACAAGGTTTGTGGTTTAAACTGCTGTCTGCACTTTTGAGTGAATTCTCTGGCTTTCATTTCATTTAGCTGCAGTTTCAACCTTCAGTTCTCTTGTCTAAAGTTACTCTGGCTTTATACGCTATTTCTGGTAGACCTTTGTCAGCAGTTAACCAAAGAAGATTCTTCTGATGGGTCCTTTGATGAAACTTAAGTCTCTTTCTTCTTACAACAGGAAAGCCTTTCTTACCTAAGGCTTCATATGCTTGGCTCTCTGTTGATCAAAGTGCAGCTGGCTGCTGCTGTGCAGCTGGCATGGAGGCTCTGGATCTACTGCCTGAATTTTGCACACAGAATAAATTTCAAAGGTCTTCTAGAGGTGTTTGAAGACTTAATTCACAGAAATCAGTTTACCCTTTTCTTAAATCTTTCACTTACAAGAATCAACTAGACATGGCTAAGATGCTGTTTTCCTAATAGAGGGCAGAACAAAAGCTTTTTCAGTACCACTCAGTATTTTCACATTTACAATGGAAATTTCAAAGGTAGATATCAGTCTCCCTGAAAGCTATTGCATCCTTATAAAGGATTACTAGAGCTTTGCAACTAGAAAGCCTCCACTTTCTGTGAAGAGCTGCTTATTGAAATAGAACTCATACCAAAACATGGTGGTTCATGTACATAGTATTTTAGAAGCTGATATTTTCAGGGCCACTGTTTCAAAGCTTGTTTGTGCCTTTGTTCTCATCTCAGGTGAGACCTCTGAAAGTGATGCTTCATTTAGCAGAGTGGTACTTGGCTCAGGAGCTTTAACTTAGGGACTCTGAAAAGCTTTTCCCAGGTGACAGGTATTAAAGATGTATTTTCTAGAATCACCTGAGTTGTGAGTGAATGTTGAAGCAGTTACCAGTCTTCCTTCTTTACCTATCAACCTGCAACAGTTTTGATACATATTTACAGTTCTCCTTTGTATTTCTTTCCATCAGAATCCTCTTATCCAGGTTCTTAGGAGTTCAGACCCATCATAAAGAAGTACATACTATTCCTTTCACTACTGAACCTTTTAAATATTCACAGGGGCTGCCTGTGGACACTTCCATTACAAGTGATGTTAAGGTAGAAACCCTGTCTGCTACCTGAGTATAAGTAGACTGCTCATTGCCCAGAAGTTCCCTTGGGTTTGTTGGTCATTTTATCAAAAACATCTAAAAGTACCAACCTGGTATCTGTACTGTCTTCAGAATGTGCAGTAGATTGCTCACTATGCTAACTTCTTTGCACATGGCAATGGCTCAGAAGTCCACAAAACACCAAATTCAGGATTTGGTTCTGTTTAAGACTTTCTCTCTGGATCTGTTCTAGTTTATTTATAGGGCTGCCTCACCTTCCCTAGTGCTGGGGATTTAAAATGCAGAGCTAAGGATACTGAAGAACTGTTTGAGAATCAGGTTCACAAATTTCAGTATCTATGTTTTCTGTGAAATCTGTTTTCTTTTAGAATTCCTGTAGCCACACAATGGTATGATCTTCTCAGGTGGTTTGTCACAAAAGACGGGAGAAAGTAAGCTGTATGGTTAACTAAATAATGTGATGCTTGATATTTCTTGGGGGTTAGTGTCTCTGAATCAACGGACATTTGATCAAGAGTTTTCTAAAAATCTGATTTATGACAATATTTATTGAGAAGAGTACAAGTCCTGCCAATGTTGTGGCACCTGGGGCTGAAAATTGACCTCCCTCACTTGGTATTTATTAGAGTGAGCGCATGGCTTCCAGCTGCCCGTAGGGGAGGTAGTGTTGAAATTCTTGTTAAAGAAGAGTTGGGACTGAGACCAGACCATTTAGCAGGGAATAAATGTAGATCAAAAATAGCTCATGGTTGTGTGCTGTAGCTCTAGACACTGGTATGTGTATGGGTGATGAAAGCTTGACCACAGGCCTTGACAGTCTGGAATAGTTGATCGCTATGCCTGTTTCTGTCACTTCTGTGAGATTTTTCTTTCAACCCTTGAGGTGTGGATTGCTAGGTTAAACAGTTACTCTACAGTGATCTGCAGTTTTCAGACTCAAGAAGAATGCAGCTATGAAAGCTTGTTCTTTCTGAGCATATTGCCATTTGTATACTGTTCTCCTGTGTGGCATCCAGTCTGAGACACTGGAAGACAAGAATTTACAGTAGAGGAAGCATGGAAATTCAACAAAAAAATATGTTCATTGTATGCAGAGGAGCAACAGCACAGTGGGTGGGATGGTCCTGGGGACCAATGCCATCCAGCTGGCTAGCAGCTTTGGCAGCCAAACTGATTTGCTTGTTTGATAATCATAGTTATTAGTCTTCTGTAGTAGGTCGTATGCCAGTAGGGAGTGTAAACTGCCTCCGTGATCTATATTTAGATGTTTGTTGTTAAAATAGTTCCTGGAACAAATGTCCAGTAACTGGCTTGTATAAATGGTTTTAAAGTTGAAATATTACTAAGAAAGTCTAGAACCTGCTATTTAAGAACACAAGCATTAGCTGTTATCAAAGGTTAGGGCTGGGCTGGTTAGTAGACAAATGACAGATGCTCTCAACCCCTCTTGCTTCCCAAGTAGGGAGGAGAAGGGGGATGAGAGAGGGACTTATGGATTGGAAAATAAAACTGAAACTACTTTAATAATAAAAAAAAACCCCAACAAACAAACCCAATATTGAACCCACCCATCCCTGATAGCAATTACATCACCGTCACCACTGATGCTGTGGGCAGGCACTAGGGAAGTCCCAGACTGGACTCAGTGGCAGACAGGAACTGGATTTAGGAACTGGCCTCTGGAACTCTATTCAGTAACCCATGATTGGGATCAGAGGCAGAATGGACAGAATCCTTCTTGGAGGATGACTGTTGAAGAAAAGAACTTGACCATCATGATCCCTCAGCTTTGTACCTAATATGACATATGTGGGGTGGAATCCCTTATTGGTCGGTTTAGGGTCACCTGTCCTGTTTGCTCCTCCCTGCAGGTGAGGCCTTTTACTTTCTGCACTCTCAACATGGTACAAGATTTTGACCATAGTTAAATGGTTAGCTTGGTCTCTGTAAAAGCAGGTATAAGCTGGAGCCTTTCTGCACACCAGTCCTTGGTAGTAACTAAAGATTGTTATCACTAGAAGCAGATGCTGTCTGCACCAACATGATGGTAACTTCAGAAAGTGCAGTTACTTAGAATGAACTTCCGAGAGACTGAGCTGAAAAGGGAAATCACTGAACAGAGCCAGTTCTGTTCTAACTCAGGCCAGGACACCTGTACAGGGCATACTACAGAATATTAAGAGTTAGAAAAGTGTCTACCTAGTTTCTGAGACACAGAGTACTTCCTTCCTATACAGACTTCCTTTGAAGATATTATTAATGATGAATTTTTGACTCCTAGTCAGTTGTAAAGTATTTTCCTTTGTGCATTAGTAAAGTATTTCCACTCTGCATTAAAAACTAAAATACTTCAAGGTGGGGAATAACCACTTTCCTCACTAGACACGTAAATGCTTTATTGTTCCTTAAGTGTCATAAACACAGGAAGAGAATATGTAATAATAGTAAGTGACAAAAAAAATTACAATTTTGTTTCCAATTTTAGATACTGTACCCTGTGATTGGTGTCCTCAGTTTGCAAATAATAGGAAATCTTCAATTTTTGTTTTGTTGTAGAACTGTTATATCAAGGCAGGCTGGATTTGGAAATGGAATTTCTCCTTGAGTCTTAGACTGCTCCTGTCAAAGCACATTCATTTTATACATGTAACTTTCTGTTCATCCAAAATGCAATTCCTTCCTCACAGTAATAATAATATTTACTTGGAAATAGAAGTTTAGACCTCATTTAGCATTCGGAAAGTGATGTCTTGTCTTCTATTTCTGTCATGTTCTTCAGGTATAATCTCCACCTAAAACAATTTTAGGAAAGGCACAGGCACTTTTTTTATTTTCAGGTATTCCATAGAGAGCCTTTTTATACATTGTATGTTTACTTCCATAGTGCTGAGAATGCCAGCCTTGGGAAAGGACTGGACTTTTCTAAGGGACTATCATGTGTAGAACTCTAGTAGCCAGTGCTGATGTTTGAAACAGTCTACGGGTCTAAACCAATAAACTCTTACATTGCTTGATAGCTGAGTTTGAGTTACATGGAGAAAGGGTACAAAATTTGTATTAAAATTGGTTTTTGTAGGCTATTGATCAGTGTAAGACAATGTTGATGTGATACATACTCCATGTATGGAATTTACTGCACACAGGTTTACTAGGAATCTAGAATAATACGGAATCAATCCAGTGCAGATTGTACATCTGCTTACTGACTTCGTGTGAGGAGACTGGGGAATGTGTAAATATGACTTGGTATTTTAGAACTGTGATATTTATGATGTATCATTTGAACTGTTTTGTTTTTAGAAGAGATCACTCCTTATAATACATTTTATTTTCTCAAGTTCCTTTTACATTCTTGCCTTAATGCTGCTTTTTTTTTTCCTCTCCTTGAAGCTTATTCTCAGCCCGTGGATAACCATATCACTCCATCTGCCTACCTGGGTCAGTCCCTGCCTCCAGCATCACCAGGACGATATTCACCAATTCCCAAGGGAATGCTTGGAGATGATGAGATTACCAGGTAATGAATAACCAAGGCTTACATTTATATGTATACACACACACATATCTACAAACACATATATATGTGTATATCAGTCCAGGAAGATTATTAAAATCAGAATGCCCTGCCAAAGTGCTCCATCAGTTGACTTCTTTAAGGTGGTAGTATGAACAGACCTGAGATTATTTTGTATTTTAAAACCAGCAATGTTGGGGTGTGTGTTTGGTTTTTTTGTTGTTGTTTGTGGTGGTTTGCTTTGTTTTTTTAAACAGACAAGAGTTTGATTTGATGGATTTGTAAATCCAGAAAGGCTAGAGAGCTCTTAATCCTTTCCCATTAACAAACCACTCCTGCACTGATTCAGTAGATTGCATTAATCTTTTGTTCATCATAGCTGATAAAGGGAAGCTGTTCTAATTTCATTGCTCTTCTGTTCTGCAAGTATAGGGTTGTCACACTGCATTTTCTGTGTGTTGTTGCTGAATTCTGTGTCACACCGTCATCTGATATTGGCAATGTCACTCACTTTGAGGCAGGGTCTACCCAGGATTGAAACTTAAGTGGTATAATAAGTTGGAGAATTAATTTTAGTGTATTGGAAGGTAGGATATGTCTTTGTAGTTATTTTTAACTTATGGTTTAGGTGGACATGTAAGTAGAAGTGATTCTGTCCTGCTGATAGTGCTTAACTTATGTTTTTATAGTTTTCCTTTAAATTTACTGTAAAGGGAAGTTTTTAGCTCTTCTGAAATGCAAGGGCTATTCAGAGATGTATTTGAGTGATTTTCTTTAAATTGCCTTCCCATCTTCTGCACCATCCCAAAAAGAGGCTTAGAAATTTTGAGTAATATTTTTAAAAGATACTGCATATTCATCTTTTCAAATGGCAGCGCTTGTATTGATCTATTATTCTGATCCAGAGCTATATACATAGCAATCTTTTACAATAATGTAATGTAGCACTCTGAAAAAAATTAGTTGGTGATAAGGGGCGAAATTAAAGAATTTGATGCTAAGCTGATTTAAGAACTTGTGCAAAAAATGAGTGATTTTAAAAGATCAAACTAGTTGATTATCGTGTGTGTTTGTGAAAGATGCAGCTCCTTAGTTTATATATTAATAATTGTCATCTCCACATACTGAATGTACATTAATTGTTCTTTAGTGCTCTCTAGTGATTTTTCAGATACAGTGCACTGCTGCTCTGCTTTATTAGAAATGTCTATTTCTGAAATAATTTATGCTTTTCTTATAGTGGGTCAAGTAGCAGATTGGTAGATTCTTTGAAGGAGTGTTTCTGCATTAGAAGTTGACTGGCCTTATCTTTAACGTGATCAGTATTTCTTCCCTCATCCAATTCATGAGGGGATCCTATAAAAAGAATCAACAACTTGATTTTGATTTAATTTTTTCAATTGCAGTTGCTGCAAATAAATTGCAAATGTATCTGAGAACGGCCATAAGTTCTGATTTTTTTGAAATAGGGCATATGCATACTTCTTGCATTATTGTTTGCTCTATTTAGCATTTATCCAACTGGAGTGAAATTAAAGCAGTAAGAACATATTTTCCACTATAGGTTTTTCCATTAGAATTTGTTCTTTAAGTTTCAGAAAGGGAAGATAATATTTTGTCACTTGCTATAACCATGAGATCAAGAAGACTGAGCTACATTGAGGCTCTTGAACAATGTAGAAAGTGTTCCATATTGACATCTAGTGCTGAATAGGATTGTGGCATAATAGGAATTTGGAATACATACTACAGATTGTTCAGCAAACCCAACAGCAGGGAGGGGATTTGGGGGTGGGGGTTGGACACACAACATCATTACCTTGAGAAATGTGTAACTTCCGATGCTTAAATTGCCAACGCTCCTTCTCTCAGAACACTTAGCTTTTGTCACTGTGCATTTTACTTCTACTCACATCTGGTACTCCTTTCTTTCATTCAGGGAGCCTAGAAAGGTTGTCCTGCATCGAGGATCGACAGGTCTTGGTTTCAACATTGTTGGAGGAGAAGATGGAGAAGGAATTTTCATCTCATTCATCCTTGCAGGAGGGCCGGCTGACCTGAGCGGAGAGCTTAGGAAAGGGGATCGTATAATTTCTGTAGGCTTTCTTGCTTCTTATTTAAACAGAATTTTTTCTCCTTCTTGGATATTAATGCCAGTTAATGATTTATATGCAAAGAATATAGGTAACTGAGCTAAATTTGAGACAATGGAAGAAATGCCAGTATACTTCCAAAGTATCTTTGAGGACTTCAATCTGGTTCAAGTTCTCATCTGTACCTTGATTAAAATAGCACTTTGCTATCTCAGAGATACTCAGTGATAATCTTCAGTGAAGACATGAACTTATCTCAGTCTGGTAGCTGAGGGTTGTGTGTGTCTAAATTGAAAGAATGCAGGCTTCAGAAATAAGCCTTCTAATGAGATGGAGACACTTGGCAGTAGTGTCTAATATTGTGTGCTTTACTTCCTGGGGTAACTGCTAAACTTCCCATTAGTCTTAAGTAGATCCATCTCATACCTATCTAATGAGTTTGGGGTTTTTTTTTCTATTTTAGTACTGAAGGTCATAACCATTTTGTGTGTTTCTTTGTGAAATGATGAAATTTATGGAGAATCATTTCCTTGGACAATTACATCATTGTTTGTTATTGAAGAGAAATTAATGAATTGTGAAAAGTGGTTTTGGTCTAAAATGTGACACATTTCTGCTTCAGTTTTTTTCTACTGTTTTTAAATCTGCATTAAAAACAAGGCTAGACCCGTGGAGGGAGTGATGTCTCACTGGATGTTAAACATAATGGTTTGTAGGCACATTTTGACTAAGGAGATCCCTGAAGCTCTGTTGTAGAAAGGTGAGGTGAAACATGGCAGTAAGTAGTATTCTCTGTGTAAAAAGAAAGTAAAAGGTCTTGAAGAAAATTGACTTAGCAAATAGAAATTTATTAAGTATTATCATGCCACAACTACAGTACTTAAGAGGGATATATGTGAGAGAGAATCTATTGACTTTAGACTGCAGTAAGGGTCAGTAGTCTTTGCATGAACTAGCTTCTAATACTGGAAATGGAGAACTCGTGTGGCATGGAAACCAGTTTGTGTCCAGTTAAATATTTTTTTTCATGAGTCTGTGTCTGTGATGTTAAACACAAACTTGTATTTTGATAAAAAGCTTTTTAAAAAAAATTATTATTACTTGTAGGTAAATGGAGTAGATCTAAAAGCAGCAACCCATGAACAGGCAGCAGCAGCCCTGAAGAACGCCGGCCAAGCAGTAACTATTGTAGCTCAGTACCGTCCAGAAGGTAAGGGTTGCCTTGTACATTCAAGTTCACTTCTACAACTTCAAACTGAGAGAAGGGTAATCAGTAATGTCCTCTCACCTAACCCCTCTTTTGAGGAGAGAAACAAATAATACAGTAGATGATGAACATATCTGTTAGCATAACTGCAAGTGACCAGCTAGGTGTATGTGCAGGTGTTGGTGCCATGGCTCGATACGTTTCCTGATGTGATTTTTTGCAGGATGCTATTTCTTCTGTAAATGTTAACACTGTCAGAGCATGAAAATTAAGCTGGTAAATTCAGAATTTAGTAGAAGCACCATGTTGATACTTTGCATTGCAAAATTGTTGTCATCCTTTATCACCTTTAAAATGATGGGTTTGTTTTCCTTTGTGATAGGAGGATAAAAGGCTAATTCCTAATTCTTCCTCTGTTGCATTGATTCAGATGACCTAAGGAGACCATAATCTTTTCATTCCTGTATTTCACACTGAGATGGTATTTCTGTTTATCCAGCAATTTCTTCTGCTCCAGATTATATTACAGTCTATATATAATAAGACATTTTTGATGTCTTGCTGCGTATGGTGATGACCAACAATTTTCTTCAATTTTGCTAAATTGGAAGACCTATCAGTAAGCCTTCCTTGCAGTAAATTGTCTGTTTAAACCTTTCCTTTAACATTACTGACAAGAGGTCAGCGTAGCTGTTCATCAGGAGTGGGCATCGAGCAGGACTGCTGCCTTCATCCAGTTGTGATACATAGCTGATTGCAGCACACTTTTATTTATTCTTTATTTCTTCTCTTCTGTCATGTTTCTTTTATTTTGTCTTCCTCAAGTCTTTGAAACATTCACTTTCACATGCTACTGCCCCTCCCCCTGCACCAGCATCATATGTCACCACTGACCTCTCTTTCTGGGATTCAAGCTTTTAAAAATAAAAAATTCCTTCATACTCTGAAAGTCAGAATTCTCAGCACTCTCTTTTCCTTTTAGAAAGAAAACTAGGTATTTGGGGTGGTTCCTGCTCTTTCTGCATTGGAAATAATGGCTCTCCTCATTACTACTTGTCTAAGTATATAACTTATTTTCTTGAAACATGTACTGAGGTGCTTGAGTGACTAATGGGGTTTTGAGTCATTGCACAGAGATTTGCTCAGAGCAACATACACTGAGTCTTAGAAATTTCTCAATGGCTGTCACTTGTAGACTACAAAGCTAGAGCTGTACTCATTCCTTCATGAGTACTTGAAGCATTCACAACATGACTGTGTGCAGCTGAGCTGTCTTGAGAATGCTGTTCTTGAAGGATTATAAGGGCCCATTTGAGATGATGAACATGGGGTATGTTACTGGAATAATCCCAGATTATGGGCAACACATTAATCAAAGAAAGGTTTTTCTGTTGCTGTTGCTGCTTAAGATGTTTGGTCTACATAACCATCTTTCTTTCTGAAATAGTGCTTAAAATCTCCATTCATAGTGAAGAATGTT
Source organism: Megaceryle maxima (assembly GCA_024605025.1). Taxonomy (NCBI): domain Eukaryota; kingdom Metazoa; phylum Chordata; class Aves; order Coraciiformes; family Cerylidae; genus Megaceryle; species Megaceryle maxima. The sequence continues at coordinate 62,088 of JANHGN010026481.1, forward strand.
AGGGTTTACTGTATGCTTTTGAAGTATGCCACAAAGGAAAAGTGTGGCTAGGATTTTGAGATCCATTGTAGTTTGAAGGCTAAGAATGGACACATGGCCAACCTACCTCAGAGAGCTCAATTTATTTATGTTTGTCTTTACCATCACTACTTGCCTTTTTTGTACTCCTTGTAAAAAGACATTCAATGAAACTCAAGCTGTCAGCTTCTTTCATGTGTAGTGTGGGAGGAAAATAGCATCAGATACTAAGTGTTCATATTTTGGAGATTAGTGAAGAGATTATATCCCTAAAGGTTACTGTTTGTTTATTGTTATAGGAAGGTGGTCTGTTTGAGATTTGGCTTCCCAAATAAAAAGTATCATCTGTGTGATTGAGTGTACATGATAAAAGAGCCTGTGTTCTGTGATCATCTACACATTACCTAATTATAGCTGCAAAGGGTCATTTTTTTCCCCTCACTTGATTCATTTAAGTTGTGATCTTATATACACACATAAAATTATCTCCACTTTTTGTTAATGCAATTCAAAAAAGGTTAAGTATTAAAGACTTCATAAAATCATTGTTTATCATTTGGTGTTTCTCAAATGTCTTCACAAAGATGAAGAGCATCAGCTATAACTGCTTGTATTGCACATGTATTTTATTTATATTTTGAAATCCATCAGGATTTTGTGAGATGCTGACAGCTAGGACGGATCAAGGAGATTCTAGACATCCATCAGGGTTCATTATAACTGGGTAAATAGATTCAGTGTGATGGGAGCATTTGGAAGACACTTGGGACCAACTCACTTTGCTTTCTGTAATTGTATATGACAGTCTGTATGTTCATAGATGTGGTGGGGAATGCTAAATTATGTTTTTACATCCTGCCACATTAACTCTATCATAAACTTCCCATTTGCATTTCTCTTCAGATTTTTTGGAAAAGAGGATTTTTTTGCAAGCAGTTCACCCCTAGAAAAGCCCAAATAGGCTGCAGAAAAATTAATCTTTGGAAAACTCTTACCATAGAAAAGGCTGAATTTTCCATATCTGTCTCTTCAAATCCATCATTTATCAAACAGTAGTTACTGGACTTGGGGTAGGCCAGTATGGTTGAAGGATAATGCTGCTATTGTATCTGGATTCAAATTATATAACTGCTGACTTTGTGAAGATTTAAGGGGGGTGGGGGGGAAAATGTTCCTTGGTTATAGAAGTTGGTGAGAAGAGATGTAATCTCATTCCTAAAAATAACCTCCCTGGCATTCATTTACTTTCCAGCAGTCTTCAGTACATTTGAGAGCTGCCTTACAAAATTTTCCTACTATACTGAATCAAATTTCCATAACTTAGCAGCACGGTCTGGGATAGCTAAAAGCCAGCGAGGGAATGTGAAGGTATTCTCCTGTTTACTGAACTGGCTCTCACATCAGGCACTGCTTCTGTAGTACCTCAGCTGTAGTCAACTGACTTAAAGCTTGCTTTGTGGATTTCATGTGTTATGTTGCAGCATACCTAGGAGCTACTTTTGTAAACTGGGTCACCCACTGGGCTGTATTTGCACATAGTTTTGTTGTACGTGTGCACATACGTGTGTGTACAAAATCTCCCTGCTTGTAGAGGTCGGGGAGGTTGAATGTGCTGGGGCTGGATGCTGCAGAGGAGGGGTCCATGGCAGGAGAAGAGCAGAAGTTTGGGAAATGGGAGTTATACTGCACAAGTGTGCTGGGGAAGTCAGAATGTCATTCTTGCTTTCCTCTTTGTTTGGAAGCTTTTCCTTATTTTCCTACTTGTACTACAAATTTCTGTCTCCTTTCAAGACATTCATGGATAAAAAGGGATTTTGCTTTACCATGAGTTCCCCTGGAAATGAAGTACCACAACCTGCAGCAGCTTTGAAGAAAGTGATGTCAGTCCAGTACAAAAGCATTTTGATGGGCAATTTTCATTTGTAGAGGTTTCTGAGGCTTTTTTTTTTTCCTATTCCTCCCTGACTCTGCAGAGACACCTCAGTGTCATGCTGCTGTCTCCCTTCTTTGGGTATTCTACAGATGTAGGGTGGCAAGGAAAAACTGAGATAGTAATGTGAAAGAATGAGAGGAAGCCCTAGGCTATTGGGATGTATGTTTATCTCCTGGGAGTCAGGACTCAGGGATAGTTAGAGTTGTGATCATGCTACATGGGTGAGATACAGCAATGTGGGAACCTCAGTGCCTGAAGGGACTGTAGTGAGGAAAGGAGCAGCGAGGGGGAAGTATGGGCCTGTCCAGAGGTTTACAGTCCTTGGAGGACTCTCCCCTCATTTCACATAAAATTAGACATGTCAATGTCCATTCAAATTAAAATGTCATCTGAAACATTCTTATGCATTTTGAGAGTGACATAACATTACCTCAAAATTCAGAATTTCTGGAAGGTTAGATTTTTGCCATTCTGAAAAGATAGGAGGTACAGTAGGCTGTGTTATAGCTTGAGTGCATTTAAGTGTTTAAAAGCAAGAAAAATAGCCATAGTAGTACATTAAAAGTCTTAAAATATATTTGGGGTTGACTCACAAGATTATTTTCTGTCCAAACTCTGTGTTTTTAGTAGTTTTATTCTAGTAGATCAGAACTGGGCAGTTAAGTATATGTAATTGCAGTTAATGTTATATATGTTAACTGTGAAGCCTGCTCTTGCAGAGCCTTGAAAAAGCAAGCTGGCAAAGTGTATTGGCATCAGCAGTCACTCATTGGTCACCTGACCCTTTCCCCAACCAGGAGCAGAACTCGGATAACCCTGTCACGTCATCCTTCTTTTTCCCAAGGATTCACCCCATCTACAAACCCCAAAATTTTTATTTTAGCCACTAGGGCAGTCATGCTTTTTTTATCATCTGCTTGTTATTTAGAATTTAGAACCTACATTGGTCTGCTCTTTGTAATTCAGCTGCTCAAGTCCATCTCTATCCAATTCTCTTCTGAAAGAGTGGTAAGATGGTTAAGTGATCAGATTAACTGCATCTTCTTAGGTGATTGGGTGGATCAGTGTAAGATTAGGAGAAGGTGGGGACAATACATGAAGAGAGATTTTTAAGGTATTTTTTGTAAAACCTCTTCATCTGTATTTATATCATTCAGGTAGTTAACACACGTCTTTCTTTCATATTTATTAAAGGAATTAGTGATTCTCCCATTACAAAATGTATTCAGGATTCATAGTTTGATCAAAATGCCTCATGCATTGTTAGGCAGATTTTTAGGTGGGTTTTTGTGTAGGGTGATTGTTCGTTTTGAAGAAATGTATGCAAGTATTGAAAATAACTTGACAAAGTTGTAGTTTTCATTCTCTCTTGAAAACAAAGGAGTCGAAAGAAAGAAAAAAGGCAGGGGAGCAACTTTTTTAGAGCTTACATTTCAATGGCCAGTGGTGGGCCAATTATTCTGTTTGTGACACTTCATCAATGCAGTGTTTTCCATTTTCCAGAGGCATTTAAAAGAGGATAACTAAACTCTGGGAAATAGTAGCACTTTCATGTTTATAATCTATTCATAAAGTCAAGCTGAGTAGCAGGAAGCCAATAATGCTGTTGCAAAACTTAGTTTTCAGTATTTGTGTTCTATGAAGCAGATAGGCTTTACTTGCTTTCTACCTGAAAACGTGGATTGTCTTAACCAAAGGTGGCTTAAAAGATCAGTACATTCCAATTTCATAAAATGAAAAGCTCTTTTTTAAAAAAAAAAAAAAAGTGTGCCCTCTTTTGGGGTGTGTGGTCTCAAACTTCCAAACTTTTGTTCTTTCTTGTTTTGTACCTGGCTCTACTCATTTGCAAGTAATCCAGATTAGTCAATTAAAGTACTATTAAATTCATGGCCATTAAGATTAGAAGAAGGGTACTGCTATATATAGTCCTGATGGATGCTGTAAGGCAGCTTACACATGTTTTAATCCTTTAAAACCTCACTTCTGCTCTTTAATAAATAAAATGGTTTGTCTTTCTTTAAGAGCAGGTCAGCCTTTTCCGAGCTGTGAAAGGGTGGTAAACCTTCAACATTTTCAGTGAATTCAGCAGTGACTGCACCTAGTCTCTTCCTGAGTTCTGCAGGCTCTGTGGGAGGTGTTCTTAACTAAATACAAATGCAGTTTTTCTAATCTGTTTTGAAATTCCATGGCCTAGTCTTTCAAGTGATTAATGAGGGACAAGCTCATTACACATCAGAGCGCATGAAAGCCACCAACAGCCTGTGGAATGCTTTGTGGTCTCTCTCGGGTCATGTTAGTGTAAAGTGACAGTCATGGAAGCAAAGTAATACCTCCTCAAAAATTATTTATGCTGTTGTTCTTGTGGTCCATACATTTTAATAGGTAACCTCTTCACTAGTGTTTTTGAGTGGTTGTACTCCACAACCTTCTCAACCAACTGAAATATTTATACTAATGTCTGTAACAAGAAAAGATGTGCAAAATATGAATGGTACCTATGAATTTATCAAATGGCAGTATAAGGTGATAAGTGGTGGTAGTAGTATGTGACCAGAACTCATAAATATAACCTCAGTCACCTACGTGCTGTGGCACTCCTGCCTCACAAGCTTAGAATTAAAAACAAATGGAAAGTCAATAAAGGATCAGTGTGATGATGGCCATCCTATCTTTCTACCAGGCTCAATTTCTCAGTTTAAAAAAATGGAAAAGGAAAACTGAATATTCTGAGAGTGGAGAAAAGAATATAAATCGGTAGTTATATAAAATAGTCAGCACAAGAATCCTGCTTTGACAGATCTAATGGGTCCTGCTAAAGATGGCTTTCCATAGACAGATGGAAAGAGGGAAGCAAGGGACATACTTTTTAAATTAAAGTGAACTTTCTCAGCTCTTTGTGGATTCAGTATATGTAAGAAAATCTCTGCTTCTCAGTGCTGTGCTGCCATCTGTTCCCTGTACATACATCCATGCTTCCAGGAGCTGCTTTTCCTTCTGTGCTGCTTGCTGAATTTTCCATCCCTTGCTGTAGTCACCTGTTCTTTTGCCCTTTTTGCTAGAACGTGTGTTCCAGACCAAAGTAATTTTCATTATGGCATTTTTTCTTTCTCTTTGCCTTCACCCTCCCCCCCTTTCCCCTGACTGTACAGACTATTCAGCATGTGCCTGTGTGTATCACTGTCCTCTTGTTGCCCACCAGACAGGCAGTCTAGGAGAGTTTCAGTGGTCAGACCCCCTTCCCTGAAGTTTTGATTTCTGTTAAGGTAAACACTGGCATTGAAAACATTACCATTTTTGAGGTAAGAGCACTTTAGGAGCTCAGGAGCAGAGGAATCTTCTAGGATTTCCTAATCTCTGCGCCCACACCCTTTCTTGTCTCTTGCTGTGAAATACATGCAGACATGAAATAATGCAGATTTATTCTAGCTTTGCACCATCTGCTTATCCCGTATAATTTTAGAGTTTAAACTGGAGCCCAGATGTATTCATCCAATGTTCTTAACAACTGATAATGTGTAAGCCCAAGTAGGCTTTGGGGTTTTTTGTTAGTTTTGTTGTTTGGTTCCCCACCCCCCCCCCTTTGGTGATGGTGGAGTACTGTTGGATAAATGCCATGAACTGAAAGAGCAGATGCTTGTGCTTCCTCAAGCTCTGTGCTATGATAGCAGGTACTGCTCCCTCCCTGTCACTAAACTTACTGGAAACTTTGAGAAACTTCTAGCCAAGAAGTGACGCCATTATTCTTATGTTCTTATTTAATGTATTTTATGTTAGTCTTGCTGCATATTACCCTTTATTTAATATACAGCATCAGCAGCTTTCCTAAAATTTAGAACATTAGAAATGATTCTGAATTAAGTCCTGTTTATCCACTGCTGTTGCACATACATCCCATTTTGGGTCTGAAGATTTGGACTGTGTGGTTTAGTTTGGTTTTTTTTTCCTCTGAGAAAAGGTCAGCATTTCCTGTGCCACCATAGTGCTTTTTAAAATGCTACTTCAGAATCTCAGTGTTCTGTTGGCTGTGGAAACTGCAATGTAGATGGAGTCCCTATGACCAACCTATTCCGTGTGGGTTACACTCAGCTTTGCTTTTTCATGGAAATAGCTGATATCCTTTCTGTTTGGTTACTCTGACCACCAGAGTTGACATGTATTCCTTCTCAGCCAAGCTCTTCATTTTTCTTAACCAGGAAGGCAGAGTGTCCTTTTTGTCTCTTTCACTGCCTGTTTCAGTTCCAAATTTCTGGAATGTTTAAGTGGCAAAATGAAACTTTCTACGTGCATTGTATAGCTTTGTCACCCTTAGCCATCTGAAAGGTTATTGTGCTGTTCACTGTGATTTAGGGGGAAAATATGATAGATGTTATTGCATACTAGATATATAATATGCATACCCAATAAAAAAAGAATGGAATTGTAAAGAAAAGCAGTTCTCTAGCATTTGGGAGAATCTAGGGATGATAAGCTGAATCAAACAGGTAATTTAAACATACAGTGAAATTCTGTAAAGATGGAAAATACTGGAGAATGGGAGTGGAGTTCAGGTATTTACTAGTCTGCAGTTCACCCGTGGGATTTCAGATACACACACGTGTGCCGCCTCTGCGTGTACATACACATGTTTATGGTCCTGTTAGTAAATTCAGTTTGTGCAGTGTTGTTAGTAAGAGCTACCAAAAGAAAGGGAGGCTTAAACACCAAAGGGAAGGTATTGTCCTGTGGCTGCCTGTTTCTCATACCTAAATACTTGCTTTCTAATCAGTGTGAGGGGCAATTGTTAAGCCAAGATTGGGCTTTTCATTTTATCGAGTACTTCTGCTTTTATGTTATTTTAGCTGAGGTTTCTTACAAAGTCATCCCTGTCTGGTACGCCCATTACATGAAGTCTTTTATTAGTTTAAATTTGGTGGTACTTTGTAATTTGCTAACTAAGTAATTTGCTGCTTTTATTTTTTTCTGTTAGTAGTCCTACAGTAGTAAGGTATGACTGCAGGGATTGATTCAAGGCATAGAGCTAAGTAGGTAGTTTTCTGGTGCTTCTGTGGTCAAATAAAACTGTGTTTTGTATGGATTGCATTTCATTCACACACGTGTCAGGAGCCTCCAGTCTTGCTACCAGCTGTTGGCTATTGATGTTCCCCTCTTGTAGAGCACATGAGATGGAGCAGCTGTGGACAGTCCTGACTGCTATCATGCAACTGCTGTTCTACATTCCATAAACTGCCACATGCCATCAGTGCTCTTCAGTTTAATGAAGGTGCTAAAGACAGTTGATATCCAACTCCTCTTAATCAGAGATAGAAATATAGCCTGTCCGAGACAAATTAGCAGAGCTCACTCTTCACTTTATAATGCTGAAGTTGAACCAAGCCTAATTACTTGACAAGGGATGGGTGCTGATCCATTGAGTACCAAACTGATACCGCTTTTCTAATGCTATCAAGTCCTACTGTTGTTTTATCTTCTGTCTCCAGAATTAGTTTCAGTACTGCTGTATCTAATACCAAGCTTTCTTTTTTAAAAAACAAAATCCTGTCTGTTTTTCAGCTTCAAACCCAATGATTTTGAGATTTCTTTCCATTCTGTTCCTCCCCAAGCCTTCTGTAAGAGGAATGTAACTGAAGTTTTTATCTTGTTGTACATCAAAGGAGCTCGCCAGAATCCATCTGCACAAAGTGTTTTAAGTTTTTCCTAAATATGACATCTCTTGGCACCTGTTCTTTTTGAACATAGAACCTTCTCAATGCCAGCCCATTAGTTTCCTTTTTTTGCTTTATTGGTATGGCAGAAGCCACTGTGTAGAAATGATTCTCCTTCTTACTCCTACAGATGTCCCTGTCAGTCATTCAGCACTTGCTTCCCAGGAGTTCTGATAAGAAAAATTAAATTACTCCAGGAAATTTCAAGACAAGCAGCCTGAAGTTGATATATAGAATATAGTAGAGTTAAGCGATACTAAGGAGTAGCATCTCCTGTTATCTCTTTTATGTACTACATGCTACATAGGAGGAAATCTGATTCTTCTAACAGATGACGTGATATTTTCTTAACAGAAGTTGTAGTCTTTTCCAGTAGCTATTGCAAAGGACTGCAGATACTTTCAGTACGTGCAAGAAAATGCTTGATTATCTGGTATTTTCCATGCTTACTTTCCTTTCTCATAGGGGGCATAAAAAAAAGTCAGAAATCTCAGCTACTGTTCTTGCAGTATGTTTGAAGTTTAGAGCTTTGTGTCTTCCAAAACACCCAAGAAACAGGTGAGAGATTAAAAGATCACTCCTCAGGTATAAATGGGTAAAATGAGCTGACTTACCCAAGGCCATGCAGTGCAGCAGTAGCACAGCAGGAGCAAACCATTCTCTCTCTGCATCTGGGTCCTTCCTTTAATATTTTTAAATTAATTTTCTTGTGTCCCTTTTATGTTACCATCCTGTCATCTTAAATTCTTTTGCAATAGCATTGGTAGTGGTGGAAACAATATTTTTGTCAAACCACCACATCAGTCTTAGTTGTAATAAATTACTTAATCTGGACTGTATTTAAAAATATCTGCTGAAACGCACTTGATGATGTTTTAAAAACTAAGATACTGTCTTAAAAACTTATTAGCTTTTGGTTTTAAAGGCTAAAAGTCGGGGTTATTTAAGACACTGTTCATATTGTCATAATCTGGATAGGGTTAATCACAGTTCCTGTTGCTAGAGCATCAGATTTATAGTAGCCTTGATGGATGAAATTAACTTGAACCAGAATCTGGTTCACAGAATAGTCTTCTGTAACTTTGTTTTTTTTCTCCTGGTTAGTCTGTAAGCTTTGGTGCTCACTATCTGATGAGTGGCGTGAAAATGCTGCAGATTGTAATATGATAAATCATTCATAGTATTTAGATGACTGTTGAAGGAACCTTAGTTTAGAGATTTGCTCAAGAATTTTTCATTTTAGAGCCCTCTCTGTGAATCTTGCATTTCCCGAGTAAATTTGATGCCCTCGGGGAATAAGGGTGCAGCTAGCAAGGGCAACACATTACTCAGTTCAGCAGCTGCTTGCTGCACACACCCTGGCTCTCCCAGTGTTGACTTGTTATAATCTGGCATCACGTGGTCTCCTGGTGAAGGTGGTGGCTGCAAAACGTTTCCTTTAACTAGGAAGGTTTTGCAAGTGGATCTGTTGACCCTGAAGTCCAAACTGTTCAAGTGAAGGAAAAACATACTCGTTTTAAGTTCAGATTTTATGCTGACAGCATGTAAGTATCTCACTTCAGGAACTGCTTGTCCTGAAGAAGCTATTACTATTTTACTTGTCTGCCTCTGTAGCTAAAATCAAATGCATTTAGCTTAGTTTTATTAGTGCAGTGCTGCTTAAGAGCACAGTCCGTTTTTGCAGGATTAACATTGTACATAATTCTATAGAGGGAGTTTGAATCTGTAATGCCATTGACAAGTGGCTTGAGATTCATGCCAAAATGCTGTATTTCTTTACTTTCCTGATCTCTCCTGGGAACGTTGTCTTAATCAGATGTTTTGCATATTTCCCACCTTGTAGTCCTGAATTCTTTATCTAATTCAAGTCCAGTAATTTTAAAGTACTGACACTTTTCCCATTCCTTAACATTTAAAATTTAAAATATGTAGTTCTTGATTATCAATTTATGTATTTCACATGTATGTTCTGAAGTTCTATTTTTGTCATGTGTTGAAAGCTATCTGCTTCAGTCTATTAGTGTAAAAAGATAATTATTAGAAAATGTCTTAATTAGAAAAAAGTTGTGAATTATAGATTGAGCATGAAAATGTAAAGTATCATTTGCTTTGTGTAGTCAGAATTATTTCAAATTTTATTTCAGTTAATACTGATAAAAGCTATGATAAAATTTTACATTTAATTACAGAACATAGTGCTTAATAAAGTTGATATTTTCTTGTATTGAAAAGGGTATAACAAATGCTTATTCTTTGAGATTTTCAGCATGTTTGTGAGTAATTTAATTGCTGAAGTACAGGGAAAATTATTTGCAATGCCTCCCTTTCTTACAGAATACAGTCGTTTTGAAGCTAAAATACATGATTTACGGGAACAGATGATGAACAGTAGCATTAGCTCAGGATCAGGATCTTTGCGAACCAGCCAGAAGAGATCTCTCTATGTCAGGTAATTATCTTTTTCACACTATTGTTCGTGTGTTTTTCTCCTTTTCTGTAGAGTTACTATTTCTGTATTTGCATTTTTTACAATAGTTTACTTATTGAACTTAACAAGTGGATATTTGTATGCAAAATATATTAAAACCAAAGATTAACTTAGATCAATTAATAGAGATTAAAAAGAAACAATAGCAAGAACCCTGTATAAATTCAACAAGTGGTGCTATTACTTTTTGTCCTGCCTCTCAGAGAGAAGAAAATCCATCCGCAAAAACACATTCTTCAAGTGTCTGTGAAGCCTTAACTTCACTCAGTTTGTGTTCTTGTGACAGTAGTCTTTTTAATTCTTCCTTATTCAGTTCTTGAGGCCAAATGCATAGTCTCCCTTTACTTAAGCCTTGACAGATTTCCATCTTACTTCCTGCAGCTTGCTTTAGTTGTATTCTTGGCTTGTATTACGAAATCTTGTTTCTATATCAATAGCATTTTGTTATATTTTCCATGGTAACCAAGAGAGCACATGCATCAAAGCAAATAAGCTGAATTTCTTGATTAATATGTGCCTATAGAATCAAACATCAAGTAGAAATAATAAAAGAGCATGATCCAGTTAAAAAAATAAATAGTTTTGCTGCAAAATTGTAGCAAGTTGCAGCTCATTAATGTGCCAGCTAACTCCTACATCAGTTATCATGTACTGATAAAGCATAATGTTTCAAGTACGGAAAGTGGGTAAAAGGATTGTTTTTTAAAGACAAATTGATTTTTGAGTTCGCCGAACCAGCTCATCTCTCGACTGAATATGGACCAGGAGTAGCCTCTAGGCAGGGGCCAGAACATTTTAGTAGAGTAGGCAAGACTTTGGTAGTGCCAGTGTTTGTGTTAAACTTGGTTTAAAATGTTGTAGGACCTCGCTGGCTTGCCTGCTGAAAGCCAAGGTGCTATTGACTTTTCCCATCCGAAGCAGATACTGTGTTCCTCATGAGCTAGGGGAAAGGAAGCAAGACTTTACCGGAGTAATTGCGGCTGTGCTCAGTAAAGCCTCAGTTGTTTGCAACAAATTTCTGAAGGATTTGAAACAAACGTAGAAAATACTCATACAGGGCTTCCCTTCAGATTGAGAACAACATGCAGCCCTCGTGGTTTGACCTGTTGTTTTAGTAGCTTTATCTGGATTCTGGTTTTGCAGAGCCAATCTTGGGTTTGGTGTTTCTTTGGGTTTTTTTATTTTGTCTTTTTTGAGGGTCAGAATTTAAATGTCTAAGGATAAATGCCTTAAATACTAAGGACCAGTGCTTGATATCACCATTACCCATGTCTTTGAAATTGCACAGGTAGGTGTACGTACAAATATTGTGGTAAGATCTTCCTTTCCATAATCCCAAGATTGATTGCTTTAGCCCTCATTGAATAACTAAGCCTAAACAGTTCTAAACACTTTTATTTTGCTTGGTTAGCTATAGCCTGATCAGGTTGTAAACCATTTATGCTCATGTTCACACATTTTAGGCCACTGATGAGCATTTTGCATTTATGCAGCTTTTTATTCCACTGATGGGAGTTCTGTAGATGTTTAAGGTTGACCTTTTGTCTTTGCTGGCTGCTGCAGAAAATGCAGCCTTCTCCAGGTTGTTGGCAGAAGCCTTGTTGGAGACTGATGATTCCCTTTCCAAGAAAGGCTTTATAGACTTGGTAATCAGCTTTGTTATAAGCCAGAAAAAAATATAAAATGCAAAAATTCCTTAGGAAAAATACTTTTCCACCCACATCTCTTAACAGAGGGTGCTGCTAGGGCTTTCGAGATCTGCTCTTGTCATCACACCAAAAGATGCCAAAGAGTGGTAGTGAACTTGGTATACACAGGATGGGTTCACATCTGTTCTGTCTGGTTTCTGATGTAATTTGGACCTCACTGAAGTAAGTTTTGTGAAACTTTTGCATATTGCTAGCTACTGACAGAACATGTTAGTTATCTAGCTTATTCCTTGTTATAAGGAGCTGTGGTACGATCTTTCTGTACTTTTAATTGTACTAATTCAAAGTCAATTTTAGTCACTGAAGACATCTTTTTTTTTCTGTAATGGTTGGGTTTGGATATGCCTTAAAGGATTCCAGTTATATAATGTAATGATAAATTGAATGATAAATCCAACAGATAGGTAGAAAACCTATCAAATAAAAACACTGGCAGATTTTTCTTCTTAATTGCACATACATCAATATATGATGAATAGTAATATAGCAAACAGTCCTTGGAGGGCAATACAAATATAGCAATTCAGCAGCAGCTAACTCTTCATTTGCATATCTCATTCTCCCTCTCTCCTTCCCCCCACTAATTAAGATGTACCGACTTAATGGCATTCTCTTACTTTTGCTTTCTATTTCTTTTGATATTCTGTAAGAGGAGAGAGATTCTGTCATACAGTGTTTCCATTTTTGCACCTGAACTATGTCCATACACTCTCCTTCTGCATCTGCAGATTCAAAAAGCATATGTGGAAAGGTGAGATGCCTCCATGGTATCAGGTTTGTATGATAATACGATGACAGGGATTAAATTTGTTCCATATTTTCTCTCATCTTGCATGCCAAACTTCAGTCTGTGCAATGTTTGTAGAATTGAAAATTGAAAATTACTTTTATCTCTATGCATTTTTCTGACCATCATGATACATTTCAAATTCAAACAACCTTGCTGATTTCTGCTTCAATCAGGGCAGAAAATAATTTTATCTCCAAGTGGAGGAAACTTTACAGTTCTGAAATCGTTAAGAGATTTTAACTAAATCCTTTGTAAAAAAAGGTCTGGCATTAGCTCCAGGTCTGAGAAGTGTACTTGCCTGCAGGAGGAGCTTAACTGGGCATCCCTATGTTATTCTGATTGTTTGAACATACAGCTTCAATCAGCTTTTCCAAAAACTCAGAGAGAGAACCTCCTTTATAAGCTGACATTCATTCTGAAGTTGTAAGATTAATTCATGTTTCATGAAATAAGGCATGGAGATGTTTTTGCTGTAGTTATTCCATATTGCTTTCTTCAGCAAGTACATCCTAAAAGAATAAATGCTTCAGTAAAACTTGAGCAACAGCATATGATAGTGAAAGGAAATGAGTGTGGCCAGGTAAGAAGACATACTGGAAAATCTGGCACTGTTATTAAAGCCTTTGCATTTTTGGCTTTGAAGCAGAAACATTAATGAAACATGCAACTTAACTTCAGTGTTTATAGACTTGTAAATGAAGGAAATAAGTTACCTATTTTATTGCTGTTTAGTTGCTGAGTAATACAAGGTGAAATAAAAGTGAGGACTTTGTAAAATAATTTTTAGGAGTTCTCATTTAAATAGAACTTTAGAGTAAATATCATGGGACTGCATTCCAAGTAGTATTGATCAGGAATACAGAATTTACTTTTAAGTAAGTTTGTGTTTATAACTTTAAATAAATGTATATAGGGTATTATTAATCTGTAATAAAAGACTCCATACAGAGACTTAACAAAAGAGTTTTCTTTTGATATATAAACTAGGCTGTAAATAAATATGTCACCTTGGCTGTGAAATGAGTTCTCTTTTGGTGAATTGCCAGGCATACAGGAAAAGCCATGCTAATCACTTGGAATCAAAAGGGATTTTTGTTAATCCTGTTTGCTTTTTGGCTCGTTTCTTTGACTGGTACCCGTTCCTGGTATTCCTATTAATTTTAGCTGCATAGTTTTGTTACTGCAGTGTAACACTAATTCATCTTGTCTTTATCAGCCTTGATATTTTTCCCCCTGGTAAAATTATTTTTCTGGAATTAACCTCAGCAGAAGAAAAAGTATTTGATGAAACTGCCTTTCATGGTGCAAAAACAATTCTGTGTATCTGTTTATCTAATTTGAAGAGCATGTGTTGGTAATACGTGGTTTTATCCATTTGTGCTTCCGTTTCACTCTTCTGTACTTTTTTATTTTTCCTCGTGCAGTCAACATGTTGATGCTGTTAAGCCCAGCTCCTTGCTCATATAAGTTTATATTCAAGCTAAAATTTAGAAGTTAAAAGTACTGCTGGTAGAAATCACTGCTTGAATGCTAACAAGAATTCTCAGGAAATAAATTTCATGAGGCAGTAAGTTAATTCAGCAAAAATGTCTACAATTTCAATCTGCATTAAAAGTACATAATGGATTATGTTCAGTTTATTTTGAGATACAGAAGGATATTTGTCCAGTGTGCTTCTTGAACAAACATGGAGAATAAATCTGTAAGAATAACTACTAGACATGTATAATTTTATTACCTGTGGTTCTAGGGCTATTTCAAAGAAAAAAAAAAAAAAGGGGGGACAGACACAGAATATTTAAATCTGTCTTGATGGGGCTAG
>JANHGN010026482.1:0-67667 GCA_024605025.1 Megaceryle maxima
AAAGACCAATTAAGAAAAGAAAAATGCAAAGCTGCAGCTTCCAAAAGAAGAAGTTAAAATTAATGGAGGCCATGTTGGAAGAACAAAAGAAGTTGAGTAGAGCTATGGAAGAAACCTGTAGAGAAGTTCGCAGGATTCTGGATCAGCAAAACATCATTCAAGTTCAAAGCTTACAGTTACAGGAGAGAATGATGAATCTACTGGAGAAAATGATCTCCAAATCTAACGTGTAGTTTCCTTTGTGAATGCCTCTGAGGTTACTATTGATATTATAGATACCCCTTTATTGCACACCATATGTGTGTCTGCCCTATTCCCAGGTTTTCCATGAAAATTAAAGCCCTAGTGTAATCTTAGCTAAGCAAAGAGAACAGCTAATGCAGCGTGAGAGCTATCCAGTATGATAAAATTAGTGCAATATATGCCTAAGTTGAATTATTTTTATATGGAAAAGTTAAGGGATGAATAGCTCTGGGAACTTCAGTACTATTTATGCCTAGGTCAGGTATTGTTTTACAAACAGTGGTGCTGTATATTGCTTCACGTCAAGGACTATAGCTGGGCCTGTTGTAGGAGAACAAAATAGTGCATTTCTGAACATGGTAATTGCATCTTGACTTTGCTGATGATTAAACCCTGTTTTGAAATATATGCTGTGATTGTACAAGTGAAATATGGTTCTTGTGAAGAGCTAGATGGGACCACAAGATACATCATATTAAATTCCATGCCTGATATGAATAGTACTCTAAAGTATTAGGGTAAAAATAGTCTATTCAAATACATTTTTGATATGAAAACAAAATCTCCAAACCACCTTACTATATACTGAATACTAAAATGTATAGAAGATACTTGAAGTTGCTTTTGATATTAAATGTTTAATTTTTTTCATTATTAACTGGAATCTGTTGACTTAATGAACAACCAGCAATGAATACTCTCATTTATTCTCTATCACAAAAGAAAAATATTGTACTGTCTGTATATACATATATATATAATCTATCAAATAAAGAAAAAGAAGAAACTTATTTATTATTGCTGGGCAGATAGCATGCTTTGGGACACTGAAAAATACTGGGAGAGATAACCATGGTCAAAGATTTTGATTCTTAATTGCAGTGTAAAAATATTATATATTGATGCTAAAAATATAGAGATGGAAGTCATGTAGAACATTCAACACCCCTACAGTCGAATTTGCCGGTGGCACGGCTTTGGTGTGCAATGAGATGTTTTAAGGTGTGGTCTGTAAGGCAGCTCGACTCTGATACACCAGAAGAGGGAGCTGGAGGCATAGAGGACTCTATTCAAGTCGTTAAGTATCAGGAAGTGTTGGTTCTTCCATGAAATATAACATTGAAATAACCCTTAACATAAATTCAAAAATTCATCAGATGAATTTCCTATATACCATTTTTTTTCATTCTCACTGAAAAAACATATTTCTGCTGCTTTCACTGTATTTGCAATACTGAAGGTTAGATTCAGATACAGAAGTATAGAAAATATAGAATTAATGTTCATACTATGAACTCAGGCCATTTCCAATTCCCACTATTAAATAATGTCCCCGCCTGAAACTTTGTTTTTGAAGGTGTTTGTGCTCTCCTATACAATTTAAAATACTGTTGCATAAGCTAATGTTAGATAAACTATTTTAAAAACCAGAACACACCAATTAATCTGTAATTATGCTTGGTGAACAGGATAAAGGTTGTACTCGCCAAGCACATTAGTAAGATGTGGAAATATTTCTTAGAAGATCCTGCAGGTATGAAGATTAAGAATGATTAAGTATGCAAATATGGCCCATTCCTACAGGGTTTAATTCATAAGATAATGCAAATGTAGTAGAAGATTGAGTCTGCAGAAAATGGTGGCTGCTGAAGTATAAATAGACTTTTCTTCACTCCACCTTTATTACAGTGATTGGGTGATTGGAAAAAGGGCAAGTATCTGATCTGATTCTGCAAATATAGGATGATATCTGACATTTAGCAAAAGTGACATTCCAAATACTTTTGTGTATGTAAATTGAATTAGACCTATATGAAAGAAAATCACAAAAACCTTATTATAATATCTCTGCCTGCAGAGCTAGTGGTAAAAGTAGGACTTTCCTAATGTCATGGAGGTGATCTGAACACTTGCAAGAGCATAGTTGTACAGGCATATAAGGGAGAGGGAATATATGTTGTGTGCTTTGTCATGGTTTTGCACATTCTGAATGTAGATCTGTCACAGATTTGGGTAAGCTAATGTATCCATGTTGTAGTGCTTCCTGACACTTTAACTTGTTTATAGTAAGATATAAAGAAACTCTTCCCCACCTCCATGGGAAATAATAATATTTACTGTTATTATCTACTTGAACTTTATAGTAATTTGATCCAATTAATGAGCAATAACAATGCTTGCATATTTGAACCTTGTACCATAGAGTAGATAGCCCCTCTCCTTGCATGCTATGAGACTTATAACTCCAGAGCTGTAGGGACACAGGAATGGAGGAAATGCACTGATTCCTTGGCTGCTCCCACAGGCAGCCATGTCATATAACCCTTTTTGTAAATGTGTAGACCTCTATCTTAAAATTAATTAGGTGGTTTTTTTCTCAGAATTAAGTGGTTTGTCCCCAGAATTTTATGAAGAGCTGAATGCCAGCCCAGAAAGAATTGAGACAAAGTGACCAACAGGTAGATCAGGCTGCTAAAATTGAAGTGACACAGATGGATCTGGATTGGCAACATAAGGGTGAATTATTTGTAATTGGTTGGTGGGCCCATGACACCTCAGGCCATCAGGTTACCCATGAACACGAAGCATGCACTGCAGTCAAGCAAGCCAAGCGGTTAAAGCTTCTCTGGTACAGAAGATGATGGCTGAGATATAAGTACAGAGAGACCTGTCAGATTGACTATATCACACTCCCACAAACCTGCCAAGGCAAATGTCACATGCTGACAATGGTGAAAGCAACCACTGGATGGCTGGAAAAGTACCCAGTGACCCATGCCACTGCCTGGAAAACCATCCTGGGCCTTGAAAAGCAAGGTTTATGGTGACATGGCTGATGGGTAAACTGCAATTTAAAAGATTGCTTCTAGGATTATTTATTCCTGGTTAATTTCTACCAATTCCTTCTTGTATCAACACTGTGATTTTTCTGCTTTCTGTAGCATTTATTCTTGAGAGCCAGAGGTCATGTCCCCTTCTTTAGAAGAATAACACTCTTTTATAAGGTAAGGATTATTATAATGACTGTTTTGCTAATTCTGCTCTTTGAGTTCATCCTTTTTAAAGATAAATGACCAGAATCATATACAGCATTCTAGATGAGACTCTGAACATTGCCATATATAACTGCATTAAAGGAAATGGTGTTTTCTGGAGATTGTGAGATTTTATTTCTACATCATTTTTAGTAGTTAAATTTTGAAGGTAAATTTAAAAATCTCTCTTTAACAAAAGGCTTTATTCCCATACTTCCAGATTATTGTGTTCTAGCCCTGTTTTTGTTGAGAGTGAACACAGCACAGTTGCAGACAAATATAACTAGTTTTACGTATGACAGAATTTTTTTAAAGTTTTTTTTGACAACAGGTTGAACATTAGTGTTTGTTTTTTCTACTGTTTTGTTTTTTGTAGTGAAAACTGAACATTTACGTGGAAAAAATAGGTTTATTTATTTATTTATTAGGATAGGCACAGATTTCTCATCTTTATGGGACAGTTAGTTGTAGGTAAAGATATTTGAATGTTTGAGATATTCAGATTAATTATAACTTGAAAGACCTGCCTAGAATGAAAATACTTGGTGGAATTCCTGGTTTTGCAAAACTGAGATACTGATTCTATGTCTGTATGAGTAGGGAGTTAAGACTGTAATAAATATTCAAGCAGAAAACATCAGGAGTTACTCAAGTTTATCATTGTAACTATGACATTAAAGGAACTCCCTCATGGCTCCTAGAACTGTGATCAACAAATAAACTGTACCACAGGAAAACAAATTTGTTATTTTCAGGGCAGTAACAAGGTCAACACAGTATGATATCACTTTCACTAAATGAAGTGCCTGTATTACATATACACACAGATGGTGCAAATGGAAAAAAATAAATAGGGGAGGAAATATACAGCCTAGAGGCAGGTGACTTTGTAAGTGACGTAAAAATAGAATGGAAAAGAACCTGAAGAGGCAGATGAGAAAACGAGATACTGAGAAACAAGCAAGCAATTGAGGAGAATTCATTTGTGGTGAAGGGAAAGATGGGAAAAAATGTTGGGCAAAGTGGCAAAGTAAATGCCTTCAAACAAAGCTAGTCGTGACAAGGATGAGAACTGAACCTCTTAAAAGACAGGAGAGTGAAAATGGAAGAAAGAACATAATCTTGAAAGAGAAAAGTTACTGTATGGGGATGAAGATCTAACACTAGTGAAATTTTGTATATTTTGAACAGACAGCTTCTACATATAACTTAGACAAGTTATGAATAGTGTACAACAAGTAGTGATATTTTTTTCCCACCAGAGAATAATAAATGTCCAGACAAATATTTGGAAGTAAAAATATTTTTTGCAAACTAGAGAGGTTAAGTAATTTTTAGAAGGAACCCATTACGATTAAACATCATTTTCTAATAGTGCTATTAACAATTTGCTGGATGAATTGTAACTTTTTTTTTTACACTCTTTGACTTCAAATCCAAGAAGCATTTTAATATTTCAGTTTATTTCAGGCCTTGCCAGGTTTAACAGTTATCCACAAAACCAGGCAATATATTTATGGACATGGAATGTGTTTTATAATTTTCTCCACAAACAGCTAGCTCTTTTGCAAAGTACAAAACCAGCAAAAAAGCACATATACAGAATTTAAAAAATATGTTTCCAGACATAATCTGCCCAATTCAGTGCAGGCAAAAAGAGTTTACAACTCCGTAGATTTACCCTAAGTTGACAGCCTGTTCTGTGAATAGTCTCTTGTAGTAAAACCAATCAGGCTACTCAGATGAATAAATTTATTGAACTCTGTATGTATATGTTTGCAGGATCAGTTCCTATGTTGATAATGTAATGTGAAAGGCAAATTTGAAAAGGAAATTTAGGAACATTTGGTGGTGTTATGTCAGCAAGTAAATACTAACCATCTGGTCTCTAGATTGCTAATCTATTTCTCCTGATTTTATGGGTAGCATACTTCCTGTGTGTGCAAGCTTGAGATTACATCAATAAACTTTTGCATTAATCTTTTTGTGTGTTTTAACAAAAACATTTAATTTATTTTGCCATTTTGGGGGTGAAATTTTGTTCCTATGCATAATTTCTATGGTTCAATTTTTTCCTTTTCCTACAGCTTATTTTAAGTTGTTTTATTGAAATTCATTTATAGTGAGGATGAATACTTTCAGGTATATGCTTTGAAAAACAGACTGTTCAACTGTAGTGAACGACATCCAGTTATCTAGAACTAACTAAATGCTACAGATAAGATCTCAAGTTTGATCCTCATTGAAAGTTGTGTCATAGAATCATAGAATACCAGGTTGGAAAGGACCTCGAGGATCACCTGGTCCAACCTTTCTTGGCAAAATCCCAGTCTAGACAAGATGGGCCAGCACCCTGTCAAGCTGAACCTTATAAGTGTCCAGAGTTTGGGACTCCACCACTTCCCTGGGAAGATTATTCCAATGTCTGCTTGTTCTCATTGTGAAAAATTTTCCATGTGTCCAATCAGAATTACCCCAGTAGTAACTTCTACCCATTACCCCCTGTCTTTTCCATGTGACTCCTTGTAAAAAGGGAGTCTTCATCTTCTTTGTTCCCTTTAAATATGGGAACATGATGATAAGGTCTCCCCTGAGTCTTCTTCTCCCAAGGCTGAACAAACCCAGTCCTCTCAGCCTTTCCTCATATGGCAGCTTCCCAGTCCTTTGATCTTCTTTGTCACCCTTCTCTGGACCCTCTCCAGCCTGTCCACAATTTTTTTTGCAAAGTGGGGGACAAAGCTGATCACGGTATTGCAGGTGTTGCCTGAAAAGCGCTAAGTAGAATGGGATAATCTCATCTTTATCTCTGATGATGATGCCCTTATTGATACAACCCAGCATCCTGCTGGCTTTCTTTGCCACTGCAGCACACTGTTCACTCATATCGAGCTTGCTGTCCACCAGGATCCCTAGGTCCCTTTCCACATACCTGGTCCCTAGCTAGATATATCCCAGCTTGTGCTGCACTCCTGAATTATGTTTTTCCAGGTGCAGGATCTTACACTTGTTCAACTTCTTGTTAGCCCATTCTTCCAGTCTATCCAGGTCTTCCTGCAGGGTGGCTCTCCCTTCCCCACTCAGATTGGTATTATCAGCAAACTTCATCAGGGTACACTTGACCCCATCATCCAGATCACTTATGAAGATACTAAGCAGTCTTGGGCCCCATACTGATCCCTGGGTGACCTCACCTGTGACAGGTTACTAGTTTGAAAAAGAGGTATATCCTACGACCCTCTGGGCGCATCCTGTCAGCCAGTTCTCCACCCACCACATGGACCACTTGTCTAGACCATAATGCACCAGTTTCTCTAGGAGGAGGCTGTGGGGAACTGTGTCAAAAGCCTCAGAGAAACCTAGGCAGAGAATGTCTACCACTCGCCCCACATCAACCAAACAGGTTACTTTGCTGTAGAAGGTGATCAGGTTTGTCAAGCACGATTAGCCCTTGGTGAATCTGTGCTGGCTTTCCCAATCATGTGCTTCATTTGACTTGTGATATCCCTCAGGAGGGTTCGTTCCCTAACATTCCCAGGAACTGAAGTAAGACTGATGGGTCTATAATTTTCTGGATCTTCTTTTAAGTATTTCTTGTAAATGGGAGTGACATTAGCCTTCTTCCAGTCTTCTGGGACATCATTCAATCTCTATGACTTCTCAAAGATTATGGATCAACTTGCAATGTCAGCCTGTTCTCACCTGCATGTGGGTGACATGTCAGACAATTTGTACAGATCGAGCTCCTGTAATAATTTACATAGCAACTCTTTCTTCACTGATGGTGAGCCTATGTTTGCATCAACTTGGATTTTTGTTCCCAAGGCCTGAGGCCAGCAGTGCTGGTAAAGACATAGGTGCAGTGTTGAGAACCTTTGCCTTTTTAGCATTGTTGGTGACTAATTAACCTCTCCTGTTTAAAAGGAGCATGTTCTTGAAAAACTCCCAGCACTTGCTCACTCCTTTGTCCTCCATGGATGCTTCCCACAGAATACCTCCCAGCTGAGCAACAAGTGAGCTGAAGTTTGCTCTTCTAAAATCTAAACCCTTTGTCGTAGCACTAACCTACAGCATTCTCAGCAGGATACCAGACTCTACAATATTGGGGTCACTGCAGCCAAGGCTGTCACTAACCAAGATACTCCAAAGCAGGTTTTTTTGGTTTGTGAGTAGCAAGTCCGGCAGTGCCTCCCTCATTCCTGGTTGTCACGTCTAATATTTTTAAGAGGAAGCAGTCCTCTACACATTCCAAGAATATGATGGATGACACATGAACCACTGTATTGTTTTTCCGACAAATGTCTGGAAAATTGAAGCCACCTATAAGAACCATATCTTTGTAATATGTTTGCAATATAGTGAAGAGAGTTGATTATATTCCAAATATCTTGTTCATTTTTTCATGTTCATATTTTTTAAAGAAAGTAGCTCATGTAAAAATATCTTTCAAAGTACCTGTCTTGAATAAGCTGAAAATGAATCCTTTTATAATTCTGTTTTCATAAACTGTGCTTTGTCCATCAGGTTCTAAGAATTCAAACATTTAAAGTGTTAAAACATATATATCTGAATTTGGATTTCTAAATGTGTTGGTAACATTTTCAACAGAAGTCTAACTTCCTGGCTGTATATTGTTATCTTAAGGATAAGTTCTGGATTGCTATGCATTACAACAAAGAGATTATTGGGTGCATACTACTAAAGGTATAAAATTTGTTATGTACTTCACTGTTGAGAAGTACTTATCACAGCTTGAGGAAGGCTTGTTTCATGGAGGGAAGCTATAGGAATATCAATTTTCTCTGAACTGCAAAGTAAACATATTTAGAAAATTAATTAAAACTACTTAAAAAACTCTCCATGATCCTCATTCCTCCCTCTAGAGGTTTAACTATAATTTATCTTTAATTCAATATAATTAGATCAAATGTGATCTCCTTTATGGAAGCATAAAGCCTTGCCCACATGAACTTGTGTGGTGTTAACTGTAATGCTATACTTTCTTTAAACTTATATGAACAAGATTTTATATACTTCTTTTTCAGCTAGCTTAACTTGGAACTTCACTAGGTGATGATGAAAAACACTACTATTAATTCTTTCACAAAACCAAAACTGCCTGCATAGGGTTTAAATCTACATCTCATCTGTATTCAAGAATCTAAGCCTATTTAGAGCTGATTCACATTGGTTAACATTCAGTAAGAACTATGACTGAATTTCACCATAGTTGAAATGGCATAATACAGATTACACCAGAAATGATTCACTTGTTTCATGTCTCCTTGCTGGCAAGAACTTTCTGTGATTTGGTTTATGCATTCTCATGCAAATAAGCCATGACCTTATTTTAGGAAGGTGGTTAAAGAAGGTACAATATATGTTGAAGAACTTTATTCTTCTGTGTGACTATCTGACTGTATGTGTTCTTTTGCAGAATGAACAACTTCATGCACCATCCCACACTCATCGTGGTTTGCTTACAGAAGGGTACCAGCATCTCCAGTTGAAGACCGTTACCCATGTGCTGAAACATGAGGAATGGCACGGTGCCTAGTGACAGTTTAAACTGCCTGAACACTGGTGCAGTGTTCCTCCAAACTAGAAGAAAATTCCTCACTGATAGACCTTATAGTCTGTCACCTGTCTCCAGATATAGCTATGCCTCTGAATTTCTTATCTGAAGGCACAGCTGAGTCTTGTGATCTTGTCTTGCCCTTTCCAAGTAAAAAGTAAGTATACTTGATGTGTAAGGTATGTGGTTCGGGTTCACTCTTAGGAATATGGCTTATTGAAAAAAGCATAGGCTAATTTTCTATTTTAGATGAAATTAGGATGTTATGCTGGGCAATAACTTGGACTAAGCTGATTATCAAGAAAGGGATGTTTATGGAGCATCCACCATATTCACCAAGATTTCAGCAGAAACTGTTTGGATTGTCTGGCTCATGAAATGGCCACCCCAAATGTTGTATCCTTAAAAAGGTAAAAGAGGAAGTTGGCTGCCACAGGTTCAAAGAAATAATCCATCAACATTCAACTTTTACCATGGAACAGAAATTTTAATAGAAGGCAAGACCTTAACCTGTTTCTGAGAAAAACCTTAAGAAGTGATGGTGAGGGTACTAAGCAGACTTCCTCCACACATGCTGTCAAGTCCAAAATGAATCTTAATAAATGCACTTAATGAAGAAATCAATTTATTTTCCCTCCACAAGGTCACTTAGAATAGCTACAAGGCTAGACTTAAATGAAACCAATGTTTTGGTGGAGCACAAAGAAATTTCTTTATGTAGGTGTAGCTTAATGAGTTCTTATACCAATAATTAGGATTATTTTTATCCAGAATGAGCAGGTATCTTCTAATCTTAAAAGCTGTTAGGAGAATCTAGTTATGAGGTGGAGGAAGATTAAGTCAGCCCAAGATAAATCAGATTTGAGAGCCAGGGCAGAATCCTGTCATTGTGTGTTTTTAAGCGTGGAAGCCGTTAGCACCAAAAATGCCTTTGCCAAGGTGGACCTAGGTGTCACTGCAGTCATGGTGTGCCTTTTCAGCTGAACTTCAGGAGATTACCACAAGCAGAGCAGTGCCCCTGGCAGAGACTCTAAAGACAGACTGAACTTGGTCCAGAAGGACCTTTTGTTTTCTCCAAAGTTTGGAGTTCAACAGCTTGACTTTGTCTCATCCCAAGTGGAGAGGTGGCAAAATGCATTCTCTGATTCCAGGGATAACTGCTGGGAATAGAGGATCTCTCCTCCTCACTTGAATGCTGCATAGTTTGTCCTGGAGCCAGGGTCTTTTATCAGGGGATTTATGTTAATAGGAATATGCAAAGACACTGTATTACTGATGTCACCTCTTCAGTGCCCCAGGCTCTCATTGTCATTCAGTTTCTTTTCATGGAATGGTGTGATTGTGGAGAACTCTTAGCATGTTTTTCCTGAGGTTTAGGGATATGAATGGCACTTTTATACTGATATTTGTGCTTCATCACTTAGGAAATGTGCTCAGCAATAAACTTAGCCAGCAGAGTTCTGATATGTCACCCTGCTATGATGTGTGAAACTCAAAGAGGAAAAAAAGGGAGACAGGAATAGAGCACCAGGAGATGTGACATAATCCTGATGCAGTTTGCTGTTTAGATGCAAGGATGGAGTTTGCTCACTCTGTGAGAAGCTATTGCTGAACACAGTAATAATGACTTTTTTTTTGGCATGGCACCTAAAGCCACAAGGACTAACTCCATGAGATAATCCCTTTTCCTTACAGCACCAAAAATATACAGTGCTTCTTCAGAACATGTAAATTCAGCTGCTAGACAATACACATTTTTAAGCCCAATGGGAATGAAGACACTCAAATAAGCCCAGTGGGACAGAAGACAAAGCTTATATGGAGCAGCAAGGCCATAGCAGGTTAATTAGTCAGGCAGTTTTGAATTATAAGATTAAAGCTCCATGGCTTAAATAAAAAAAAAAAAAAAAAAGAAGAAAGAAAATACAAAACCAACAAACTCTTCAGCAATGTCTCAGAGATATCCTCTCAGAGAAAGAAAAGAAAAACAAAACTAGAAAAAGATTTTTTTTTCATTTTTGTGTGTTTTAACAATATTAGAAGTTGTCCATGACACCATATGAAATTAAAAGTTTAAACACATTCTGGCTCAGCAAGGCAGTCCTTGGAAACAGGAATTTAGGGTATACATTATTTGCCCACAAAACATGGTGGGGTAGAGGTTTCTGTGCTTCCACTGGCACCAATAAGGCCAAACCCAATTCTCGGGTCTCTAGTTCTTGGCAGAAGTATATTAGGTATGTTTGTGTACTTGAAGTAGGTATTTTGGTTATATACATTAGGGTTACTCATCAGCATTGGAGGTTTAACATGTAACCAACTTTAATCAATTGTAGTCATAGGTATGGGGAGAAAAAAGGAGATCAATGAGCAATAATTTGTGTTTTCAATTTCTGTATACAACAAAATGCTTAATTTGATTTATGTTAGTGAATTTGGGAAAATAGATATAGCACATTCTAGTGTAGGTAAATAAATTTTCTTAAGATGCTAAATAATTTTATTTCTACTGCAGTGCTATCTGAAGGAGCAGTCAGGACCATGGCCTAGCTGTGTCTGTTTTCACACAGAGAAAGATGTTCCAGTTTCCCTTGTAAACTTTAAATTTTGCAGATGGCACCACTCACATATTTAAGAGTAAGCACACAGAAGAATCTTTCAACACAAAAGCTATTTAACTGTATTTTAATGTCTAATTAAATAACATAAGGACAATCACAAAGCCAAGTAGATGAACAAGGTACATAGATCAATCCTTTTATGTCCAAATAGGATTTGAGAGGATTTGTCCTCTATTGGCCAGTCAAGATTTAACAAGATCAGTATCCACATTTAGTTCTACGACTTCACAGCTCCTTATAAAGATTTTTTTTTTACATTTTTATACTAGGTTAGGAAACACCAACATCCAAAACAAAATGTATTTACATCAAAATATTTTCATCTTCCCACTGCCAAGAGTGTTGCCTGCTAGGGAGAAGACAGTGTTTAAATTAAAGGAAAAGGTATTTGTAAAAATAAGATTAACCTAGTAAACCAAGGTAGATATTGATGGTTCTGTGTTCATCCTGCAGTCCTCAGTGAGGAAAACATATCTTCACCGATTCTTTGGATTGGACTCTGATAGTTAACTGAAGGAGGAGAAGCTTTTGGAATTATGGAAGAGTTCTCTAACGAGGATTTTGCACCCAACTACGTGCTAACTGGCCAACACAAGCTGACTGTAACATATATAATATATCATCTTCCCTGATGAAAAAAGAAAAATAAACTAGAAAAATGGGATTTAAGTTTGTATACTGAAGAAGCATTTAATGATGAAAATTACATATATTTATTTTAAACCTTTTGAGGATGTGAGATAATTGATATTTACATGAGGCTACTTCTGTGTGTCTAAAATAAAACCTTTTTGGAGCAAACAACACTTTCATTCCTTTAACCAAGGTAATAAACCCATGGGTTTTGCATCAGAAGCTGGACTAAGTTTATTTTCTGACTTCTCATCTGGTCTTTGTGACAGCAATAACTGCACTTCATTAAAGCACGCATTGTAAACCTTTTCAGATCAAATATGACAAGCTGTTTTGTGACAGCCACCCTTGGTGTGACTGAGATGTCTGTACACCCAACATTAAGCTATTTAGGCTTATAAGCCAAAGCTTTTACAGCCCAAAAGCCACAAATCCTTATCACTTTGTTTCACACCGGTTCTTCCTTTATTGTCTACAACAGTGGTGAAAACCATAAGTGAAGTTACAGCTGAGACTTTGTGTGGATTTTTAAGGGGCCATTAATCACCTTGTTCCAAATTCTAATATAAAGTCTTAATCACCATTTCCAAAACCATTGAAGAAAAGCACTAAATTAATTCACGGTGAGTTGGATATTTCTGACTGCAAGTTAGGTGGTGTGAGCACAACCTGTTTCCATGTGTTCACTTTCTCCTTGCCGAGTGATACTCACATTGGATATTTTTCTCTGCTAAAGAAAAGCCTTCTGTGAAGTCAGACTAATTACATACTCCTGGGCTATTACAAAAGTCCAATCACTTCTCTTGGCTATCACAAATGGAACAGGTTCAGGATCTGTTGAAGAGGCACTCTGATACTTCCATGGAGTAATTATTTCATAGATAATAGACACTGATACCACTTGTTAGCGTCCCTTCTTTTAAAAACAAAATAAAGCATAATTTCTTCGCATTAACTCTATGGAGATTCAATGGGAGACCTGCAGATACCTCTGTGGAATAATTGGAATTCCATTTTACTACTTGTCACTTTCAAAGAGATTTTCCTCTGTTACATCTGTTTACAAGGTCAGTTTGAAATACGTGATTGACCAATCCTCCCTTCTGTAGGCAATGAGGTAGTGCAAGTCAATGCTAGATCTGTTGTGGTAGCATGGGCAATAGAGATACTGGGAAAAAAACATAGACTTTTGACAACCTCATATGGAAGCTGGAAATAATTGGGCTATTAAATAATGGCAACCCAAAACACCATCTTTTGTTTGTGGAATGTAATTCTTGTCCCTGTGACATCTCCCCAGTCAAAGGCTTAAGGAACTATTGCTTCTTTGGGCAAATTTAGATCTCTAGAGTATTTTTGAAGTTATTGTGCCACATTTGAAAGAATCAATCATGTGAAGTTTAAAATCAATTGGTCAATTTTCTTCTTAATGTTTTGAATTTTTAGCCTCACTATTAATTACTTTTACAGAAAATACATCTAGAGAGGTTAGGAGGTCTGCCATCTTGCAGTTTTATACTGATCTGCAAGATATCTTCTGAGAGGATAAAGGAAAAAAAGTAATGCTTAATTTTTTCAGTTATTTTCCCGTTGCAAAACTTTTCCTATAAAACCTGGTGAGAGAGACAACAAAGTTGGAATCTAAGCTGATCTGAAATGTTTTATGTTGGCAGAAGTCTCCTCGGATGGACTAAGAAAACAACAGCACAATGAGAAAGCAGAGGCTGGAGTAGAGGAGTGATCCTCTGTTTTTCCAAAGAGCTTTTGCTTTTGGCCTGTGTTTTTGTTTTTCCTGAAGACTCCAGTATACTGTAAGCATTTCAGAAGGAGGAGGAAGTATAAAGAAACAATTTCCTAGATTGTATAAAAATTAGATAAATTATTTAAGTTAAACCATCAAGCCACAGTTTTAAAATTTAATAGTTATCTTACAGACCTAGCAGCAGCAGTGAGTTGGGGATAGTGATCCTCTTTGGAGACTGAAAAAAACAAACCAACCAACCAACCGAAAAAAAAACCAAAAAAACCCAAAACCCCCAAAACAAACCAAAAAGAAAAGGTAAGTATTCTCATTTATCTTGAGACTGGTAGGTTCAGTTCCATTTCAGGTTTCCAGTGCACAGAGCTAGACACTGAAATGAAGAAATCCACACACCCACATCCCCCTCCCCCAAAGGACTTCTACAAGTTCTTACTAACAACTAAAGATTACAAAATCTTTTCAGGTTTTGTAGGAAAGTCAAATACTTCTGGTTAATTCTTTCCTTTTTCTGGACCTTATATTCCTCAGCATTCTCTTAACTGATGTTCACTTTTATGTGTACCATCTTCCTGTCTTCCTATTTCTCCTATTTAAAATAAAGTTTTCTAGTATTGCCCTTTTGAAATTAAGAGCTGTCCCCAGTGTATTTTGAGAACTTGTTGCCTGTGCCGGCTCCTTCTGGGTGGCAAAACTTCCCCTTTACACACACTCTTGCCCTTTGGATGCTTAATGACTATGAAACGCCTCACCCTCCCGCCTCACCCTCGTCCGACGGCCTAATGGCTGAACCCAGTGCCACCTTGCTCCCTCCCGCTTTTACCTTTACCTTGTAAGGTCTGTCTCACTTTCTTCCTGGGCTTCAAAGGCACGGCAATACCTGTCTGCTGCACCTCTGAACGTCCCCCGGCCTGTCCTCCCTGACCGACCTGCCCCTTCTCCGCAGCGCCGCTTCAGAGCTGCCGGTTATTCTAAGGAGCCTCTCCCCCGCCAGCTGTCCTTATGCTGTACAAGGACCGGCCCCGCTTTGTTCTGCCGACTCCGAGAGGCCGGGACGAGCTGTCGCCGCTATACGGTATCGATCACTGAACTCCTCCCCTCGCCCCGCTTTCGGCCGCGGAGCCGACTCCCCCTCGCGCCCCCTCAGCGGCCGCCGACGAAGCGCAGTTCGAACGAGCGCCGACAGCTCGCGTCTGCGCACTGCCCTCCGCGCTGGGGCGAGGGGGCGGGGCGCCCGCTGCCCACCGCGCCCCGCCGGGGAGGCTCGGCGAGGCGGAGGAACTACGTGTCCCGGCATGCCCCGCGCGGCCCGATCCCTACGGCCGCAGGGAGCAGACCGCTCGCAGGGCACGCCGGGAGCTGTAGTTCTTTGGCGCCGGGTATTGTCTCTCCCCTTTCTCTGTCCGGGAACCCGACCGCCACCCCTGCCGGGTGAGTGCGGTGACTGACAGCGCCTTGCAGCCAGTGGCCGA
Organism: Megaceryle maxima; assembly: GCA_024605025.1. Taxonomy (NCBI): domain Eukaryota; kingdom Metazoa; phylum Chordata; class Aves; order Coraciiformes; family Cerylidae; genus Megaceryle; species Megaceryle maxima. Next base: position 15,336 of record JANHGN010026482.1, read on the forward strand.
AGCGCTGTGTAGCGGAGCCCGGCGCCCGTCTCCCCGGTGACCGGGGGGAGCTGGTGCCTCAGTAGAGTAGCCGGAGTCCTGGGGGACGGAGGTGAGTGGGTCTGAGAGGGGGAGCGCCCACCCCTGTCCTCCCGTCTCTCCCAGTCCCCTCGCCGCTGAGAGCCTGGCCCGGGACCCCGCTTGGGGTGTGGTGGGCGGAGGGGGGCAGCAGATAGGTGGTATGAGGGGGTTGGGGGGGGGGAGGGGAGCACGGGGGGGGAACCGAGGGCCAGGGCAGCGCCCGAGCCGCCCCCTCTGCGCGCCCCTCGGGCTGCGGTGCTGCCCGAGACCCTCAGCGGGTAGCGCTGAGGGGAGGGTCCGTCCGCGGCAGGGCAGGGGGGGCGCGGGTTCTCCTTATTCCCCCCCTCCAATTCCTTTTACCGCTTGATTTTTCAAACCGTCCCTGCGGGCTCAGGTGCCGCTTCTCCCCTCCCCGCAGCTCCACCCTCCCGCGGGCCGGTTAATGTGTAACCCCGCGGACCGTTGGTCGAGCAGGGGACCCGCCGTCCGCCCCTCCGATACGCCCCGCTCCGCGGCCTGACGGCTCCCCCTCCGCGCACGGCGCCCGCGGGATGCTCCCCGCGCAGCGCCGGGCCATGGCCAACCCTCTCCCCGGCCCGGACGCAGGGTCCCCCGGGAGGTGGGCAGCAGCTGGGTCCCTTGTGCCGCCGGGGAAGCCGTCAGTGAAACTTTTAGAGCGGCTTGGGCAGCCCTGTACGGGAGTCAGACGTTCCCCTCCTGGCTCTCGCCTTTGCGTGGAAGCGTCGTGAGTGGAAACCACCCCGAGCCTTGTCCCGACCGCTTTTATTCCTGAGCAGATCTTGTGTGTCGCTGCTTCAAGCCCATAACGCTGCCCTTTTTCGTGGCGTCCTAGCAGTTTTGGAACTTATTGGCAAGAAAAGAAGGGGGGGAAAAATGCTCAACTATCAACAAAACCTTTTCACCTTCTTAAATACAATAAATTAATCTGAATTGGAAACACGACTGTTTACACAATAGCTCTAGAAACCGTGTCCTTAGTAGCATGAGTCTTGTCAGACAAAACACCAAACGTCCTGTTTGTGTTCTTTACACTTTTTACGCTGGCTTCAGTGTGAGAAGCGTTTTTATTAACAACTATTTTTTAGGCTGCTGTTACTATTTAAAGTTAGTATTTTTAGAATGATTGCACTAGGTAGACCTAATTGTTTTCTGGCAGAGCCGTTTGTTTTGCCGATTGTGAAATGCTGATAAGAGATTTTTTTTTTTTAATTATTATAATATTGTCCAGCCCAAGTCTCAAACAACTTGGCAGCTGTCTCCTACAGGTTGTGCTGTTATATTTCTTGTGTAACTTGTCTATAAACATGTACTACATTTAAATAGTGAGTGGAATTCAAATTTTACAACTTTGTTTAAGCTTTGTAGTGGCATCATTTGTGAAAGTCAATTCTGCCTTAATGAGTGGCACCCATGCTGAAGAGTCTTTTGTAATACTTCATGATTTGTGTGAGGGATAAGGGGACAGTTTCTCTCCTCTATGTGCTTCCACTTTGCATGCTTTATTCTGCAGTCTCAGTGCTGGAAAATGTGATAAAGCCAACCAGTTCTCTGGTTTTCAAAAAAAAAAAAAAAAAAAAAAAAGCAGCACATTAACATGGATACTGTAGTGCTGAGTATCAGCTCATTTCCAAAGGCTTTTAAAAATGAACTGGTGGTCAGTGATACATTCTTAAACTTCACATGTTCTCTCACTGTCCTCTTGAACTGTTAAGGTTATAGTCTAACATAGACTGTAACAGGATTATGCTCCTGTTTCTGTTTGCTCTTTTTTGTTGCTATGATTTAACGAGCAGAAGCAGGAAACAAATCACCTCCTTTTAAAGTAAGCAAATAAGTATTATATTCTTGGGTTTGAAAATGACATGAAAAGCTAGCATAGATATGCAAGAACATTACATAAAGAAGTACAGTGTTTGTGGGATGAAGTACAATTCAGCTGTAGCTTGTATTTTTGGTGCTTTATACCCCCAAAATATTGATTGAAATGGTAGACTGGAATGTATGCTGGCAGAAAATGCAAATGTTTCTTTTTGTTTTGCAGTTCTGGGACAAAATGCTGTGTACAGGCAAATTATGTTCTTTCACATACTTGAACAACTTGTATGTTAGTGTTTCTGTCTAAAATGTCCTGTAAAATAATATATAGTCATTAAACTGGATTTCTTCTGTGTCATATTATTAAGCTGTGTTAGTACAGATTTTGATGAACTTTCTGAAATCATAGTATTGATTTCATATTTGCAATATTCTTCAAGTGATAGTAGGACTTCTAAATTTTCAGTGGTTTTAGTAAGTATAGTATAGTTTTTAGTAAGTATAGTGAAGTGTCAGAAAACTAATATTTGATTAAGATTTAGGTGCTATGTATTGCAAATTATTCTGCTTTTATAGGCAGGTTTTCTCCTATAAAGTGCACATACCCTCCTGACTAATATTCACTCAGGTGTTTTTGGTATTGTACAGACTTTTGTCTTTAAGACTTAATTCATCATACTTCACGATAGCAGAAAGTCAAAGTAAGCTTGGCCATGTGTAGTATTGTGGTGTAAGCGTTTTTCTGACCTACCATATGTGACCGAATGTAGTTATTCATCAGATTAATAAAATTCAGTGCTATAAGTATTAGAAGTAATTACAGCAATATGTTACTGGTAGGGTCAGTGAGATTCAGTATTTAATTTGAACTGAAAATCAACAGCTCAGATTTTATCTTTGGTTGCCTGTGACAGCACAGGTTATACAGTTCACTTACAATGTCATGTTTTAGTAAACTTGCAGACACCTACAAAGCTTTATATCAGTGCAACTAAAATGGTGTCTTTGTTTCACTGGATATACTATGCATTTTGTAACTTTTTACAGGAAAAGGATATTCAGACATATGATTACTTTGAAACTGTGGAAGTTTATGCCATTTTTTGTGCCATACCTCTTTAGCTCCAGGTTTCAAATCTGCAAAGAAATGAAAACTTAGGCAATTAGATAATTTGACAATCTGGTTTTGAACCAGTCTGTTAACAGTTTGTAACTCAACTGTCCTCTGTTGGGAACTCTTTGGTTATGAGAAACACTATTGTCATGATTTTTTTTCCATTTGCCTGTCATGCCATTGTTGCAGTAAAACATATTTGAATGCTGAGGGCTCTTGCTGAAGAGCTACATTTGTCCTTTGTCTTGAAGTTTCCTAGGTAAATTTACCAAGCTTGTATGTGTATATGGGTGCAATTGGCACAAAAAAAATACACAATAATGTTCAGCTACTGAGGGAGATCTTACTGTGATGTAACAGTGTTTTCTTTGGATATTTTTAGTGTATATACACACTAATAGCAAAAAACCCCCCTTAATGTTGAATTACTTCCTAACATTACACTCATGAAAATAGACAAATTATATTAATATCAGGAAGTCTTTATTCCTCTGGAACTTCATCACTAGCAAAAAGTAATGTATAAGGAGCCTACTGTTTTGTTTCTATAATTGTCAAGGTTTGAAATGACATCGCTTTATCAGTGGTTTATCATCTAGAAGAAATGCTTGATGTGTAAGGGGCCATAGGTTAGGAAGGCAAACTGACTTGTGAATAGAGTGAAAAGGAATTATCTCATAGCAAATGTGGAATTGTAAGACAGCACTGGGTTTTGCTTCTTCCCAAGAGCAGCCTAAGTTCATTTTTGTTGTTTAATAGTTGCATTTAGGGTAATTTTTTTTTTATAGATTAGAAAGATACCTGGAAATATCTGTTTTTCTTATCAGCCACTTGAACGTCACAATATTTAATCTTTTTTTTTTTTTTCCCAACTGCTGCTTTTTGTTATATTTTTGTGAACAGATTATTTTTAATCTAATACTCATTTAATTGTTCCCTTTCCTCTTGCAAGCTAGTAGCACACTTTAGGTGCCAGATAGTACAGGGCTTTATGTTGATCAGGTTAACAACACAGTTTAGGAGGGTACCAAAAGGATACATTAGGCTATTCTCTAGGTGATTAAGAACAGAAATGTTCACTGTAAGGCAAATTAAACCATGTATATATTCATGCTCCTAGATAGCAGATTTTTATTTACTGTTAAGCATTTCTTGGTTCATTTTTTCATGTTTGGAGAACTATATCTTCAGGTGTTTAAGTCTGGTACTTTCTGAGAATAATCATTAATTAGAGATAGCTGAATGCACAGCGATCCCTTGGTTCATAAGTTTAGCCTCATCAGGAAAAGGTCAATCTATGTTTGAGGCATGAGACTAGATGGAAGTTAACAAGGGTCTTCTACAGGAATGTGTGAGTTTGATTAAATGTTTGCAAAGCATTTCTGATGTTATGATTTCCATTCAAAGATTAAGTGTGAAGTTTCATTACTTCTTAAAGCTAAGTTATTTTCTCAAATTATAGGGGAAGTGGTGTTATTGGAACTAGATAATTGCTATATTAAAACAGTTTGTAAAAACCGTACTACATTGATCAGTCGGAACTGCACCATGGAGACATAAAAACCTGATGACCCTTTGTTTAAAAACCCCACCACAACAAGAAACTAAAATTGAAAAGTTAAGTGAATGCCTTCTAGTATCAAAAAGGCTGTCCTATTTAGGCTTTGTGGGAGTCCTAAGGGGATCGCATCCTGTAGTTGAGTATTTAGCATAATATTCAAGAAACAAGAGTGTCTTTTTTAATTTTGGTAATCAAACAGCTCATATATAGTTAAGTAGTTACTTTGATCCTAAATTGTATTTTAGTGTTGACTTTTTTATTTTGGTGGAATTTTTGAGGCAGAAATATTGTGAAAGTAGCATGCTGAGAATTGCACCACATGAGTGTAGTGTTGTGAGTTTTTGTGTGTGTGTGTGTTTTTTTCTTCTTTTGTTGTTGTTGTTGTTGTTGTTGTTGCTTGTTTTGTTATTTCTGTAGATGAGCGTAATATGAGAAGGATTTCTTGTTGATTTTTCTTCCATGCAAGTAGTGGGTTGGACACCAGTAATTTGCTACTTGAGATATGATAAAAAAAAAAAAAAAAGTGTGTATGTGTATCCATTTATGTAAAATCTTGCCTGCATTTTGTTCACCTGTACAAGATACTTTCTTTCAAGTACCTGATACACTTTAAGTGTGTTACAATGTGACTGAGTTATGAATAAGCCTGTGGACCAACTCACAGCAGTAATTATTTTTCAATTCTCACTTGCTTAGAATAAGTTTATTTATTTATGTAGATGTAGTCCTTCAGTTATTTCAGTCATTCTTCAGACCTGTGGAAGTAGGAGTTCATATCATGCAACAAGGGGATAGTTTAAAAAGTTGAACAGGTTGTCATTTCTACTCTTTGTTCAAACATTTTTTTAAGGCATTTTAACCTGCTTAGTAGAGGAAACCTGTCTAAACCAATGGAATTTATCTGAGTATATTTAGAACAAGACATCAGTATCAACACTAAAATGTAATGAAATAAAACAGCTTTATATAAACAGCAACAATTATATCTTAACTGTAAAGCCATGACTAGATTAATACGGGCAGCATATGGAGTTCCTTCTTTTTAAAAAATATTTTTAAGCTAAACTAAAACACATGGATGTTGGAATGACTGACTGAAATGCATTTTTTTTATAGTGTTTGCTTTCTGACAAATTGTTTTTGAGTAGATTGTTTGGTGTAACAGAGTACATCTGATTTTGCATCCCTTTTGTCCAGTACACAGCTGAATGCTCATTTGTTGCTGCATATGTAACAGAAATGTATGTGTGAAAGTTGAAGTTTGAGATACTTATTTTAAGCTGCCTTTACAGTCAGTCAGTGGAGAGATATTGCCAACTTGAGAGATAATTTCTGTAACCTGTTTTACAGCGATACATTTGGTACATTGTTTATGTACATTGAATATAATGGGGGTGTGCTATAACTGAGTGGATACACTTGAGCTCTTTTTATTTTGCTGAGGACAGATAGATGAGCTTCATCCAGGATTTTCATTGTGCTGTAAAATGTGGTGGTATTGCAGTGGCACAATAAGCTGAAGTTAACTGAATAGTAGGTGATGTTGGAATAGATGTAACATGCTGTAGTATAAAAACACTGGCTGTACTTCAGAAGACTTAGGTTCTGTGCTTTGCTTTGCCCTTCAGTTACTTTGTCATTTTGGACAGCCACTTTATTTGCATTTGCTACTGCTTTCTCATCAGTAAAAATAAGACTGATACCTGCTCTTTTCAAATGCTTTGAGTGGTGTGTTAACTCTCTAGCAGTAGTTTTTGGTAGAGTTCACTAGCAGTATATCTGAACAATGAAGGAAATACTGGGTATTTAAAAAAAAAAAAAAAAGATTGAGAATTAAACTGTCTTTCTTTCTTTCTTTCTTTCTTTAGAGCTTCATCAGAAGAAGGAGTGATAATCTTGAAACATGACAAAAAAAATGGACTAATTAAAAGTTTTCCTGTTTCAGGAAAAAACCCCAAAATGTATAGACCAGGGGAAACGGTCAAACGTCGACTCAACATGCATGCTCCTCCTCGGATAAGAAGTGTGGAAGTTGCTAGAGGAAGAGCAGGTTATGGGTTTACCCTTTCTGGACAAGCTCCTTGTGTTCTTAGTTGTGTTATGAAAGGAAGCCCTGCAGATTATGTGGGACTTAAAGCAGGAGATCAGATATTTGCAGTTAATGAAATCAATGTGAAAAAAGCCTCTCATGAAGATGTAGTGAAACTTATAGGAAAATGTTCTGGAGTCCTGCACATGGTCATTGCTGAAGGGATTAGTCATATAGATTCATGTTCAAGTGATGAAGAAGTTGGTTTTTATGATGGGAAGGGGTGGCTGAAACCTAAACCTGACTCTAAAGCTCTAGGTATAAACAGAGCAGAGAAAGTTGTTGAAGAAATGCAATCTGGTGGCATTTTCAACATGATCTTTGAGAATCCTATTCTTTGTGCTGGTAACTCGGAGAATTCTGTACCAAAACAAAGATCGTTTTCAGCTTCTGCTGCTATTAAATTTGAAACTGGCAATGAAACTGTAAGCAATCCAAACCTACTGTCAAAGGAAGAAATATCCAAAGTACTGAATGATGATTCAGTTTTCAGAGTTGGACTGGAGAGTGCAGAGGACTTTGGATTGGATGCAAGCATTTTAAATGTTGCCATGATTGTAGGTTACCTAGGTTCAATTGAACTTCCTTCAACAACCTCGAATTTGGAAAATGAGAGTTTGCAGGCTATTCGTGGATGCATGAGACGTCTGCGGGCAGAACAAAAAATCCACTCACTAGTGATGATGAAGATAATGCATGACTGTATTCAGCTCTGCAGTGACAAATCAGGTGTAGTGGCAGAATATCCTGCAGAGAAACTGGCATTCAGTGCTGTTTGCCCAGATGACAGAAGATTCTTTGGACTAGTTACAATGCAGACAAATGATGATGGAAGCTTGGCTCAGGAAGATGAAGGAGTTCTGAGGACATCTTGCCATGTTTTTATGGTGGATCCTGAATTATTTCATCATAAAATTCACCAGGGCATAGCAAGACGTTTTGGACTGGAATGTACAGCAGATCCAGACACAAATGGCTGTCTGGAGTTTCCAACATCATCTCTACCCGTTCTTCAGTTTATTTCTGTCCTGTATAGGGATATGGGGGAGTTGATTGAGGGAATGCGTGCGAGGGCTTTTCTCGATGGTGATGCAGATGCTCATCAGAATAATAGTACAAGCAGTAACAGTGATAGTGGAATTGGAAATTTTAACCAAGAGGAAAAGAATAATAGAGTTCTGGTGGTTGATTTAGGGAGCAACCCAAGTAAACATATTCCTAACAGCTTATGGGAAAATCCAGTAGCAAGGGGACAAAATCAGCCTGCTTCCCATTGGAATGGCTTCTGTCATGAACAAGAAGGAAGCATGCCTTTGGAAGTAATTCAGAATGAGAAGTCCCAAAATGTAAGCAAACACCTCAGTCCTTCTGCTCGTATTGAAGTTCCTCTGGTTTCCTCCCGAAATTCAGTACCCCCATCAAAGAAAACTGCTGCAGGCAATCAAAGGTGGCTGCCTGTGCACGTTTTACAAGAATGGCAGCATGGAAATGCCAGCGACCAGGAGTCATACACTGATTCTACCGACGGCTGGTCGAGTGTTAACTGTGGAACTCTTCCCCCACCAATGAGTAAGATTCCTGCTGACAGATACAGAGTTGATGGCAGCTTTGGTCAGCCGCAGTTAAAATCTCATAAAAGTGAATGGTCTAAGAAGATGTTTTGCATGCAGAACAAATTTGGCCCTCCACACAGTATTAGGAAGTCTAAAGAAGATAAAAAGGTAAGAATATGTTGATACTGGTCCCAAAAAACCAAAATAACCTGCAAACCTAACAGCCTATGGTATTTTTACACCATGATATTTGCATACTAAAATTTAAACATGTATTATATCATGTACAAAACTTCAGATGAAGAAGAAAATGTGGTTCTTTCTCCTTTGCAGAGGCTTTGCCTATTCCTGTTTAATTGAGTGCAGGTCTGGAATTGTACTTCTGCTGGAAGTGTTGTCTTTTAAAGCTTTCTCACATTTCTTCTTGTCTCTTCATTGTTTCCAAATGTTGCAGTGGCATTGCAACAAAAGGAGACATGACATTCTAGCAACTTCAGTTCCTTCTGACCTCTAGCAGCAAAAGAATGGGAACAGCCTGGATATTCAGTCTGGTTCCATTTTTTTTTTTTTTAACAGAAAGCTGGCTTGCAAATTTTATTATTTTAGTGATATCTAATAATTAGTGAAAAACTTCTGTTATACACTTCTAACTTTAACTGAATAAGGCAATTTTATTGTAAAAATTCACTCCTACAAACCTCTCAATACAAGTAGCATTGAAACTACATCAAAGGATAGTTGTTTGTGATGATTATAGTGTCTGCTATTGGGTCACAAATTGGTAACATTCTGTCAGTAAGCTGTAATTCAAATATTATTCCAAATTACTGCTTCATCTACCTGTTTTGTCTACCATTAGGCTTTTATAAAACAAAGAATTAAAAAAAAAAAAATAGTGTGGAAAGGTTATCAAATGTAATTACATACCATTCCTTTGTCACATAGAGGATTTGCTTTTGAAGAAACTAATCTCATGGGAGTGTGTTAATAACTAGGATTCTAGTAAAGTAGAGGTCATTGGTCTTACACTAAAAGACTTAGTAGCAGACCTCTATCAAAAATGTTTGTCAACTTCAGGGAAGGACAGAACCTTATACTCTAAATTAGTATTCAAGAAGCATTGTCCTTCCATGAGGAAGTATTGCTTATATGATTGATTCAAGTGTCCATCATGCTACCTAGTTTTGAAAAAAAAAATTTTTTTTCCACCTGATTAAAAATATCCACCTGCTGCTCAAGTGGATGACAGTGACGATTCATTAGTGCTTCATACTGTTATGAACAAAATCTTTGCATTGGTGTGACACTCAGGCATAGACTTTTGGAGGATTAGAATGCTTAACTTCAGAACGTTTTTGTGTGGAAAGAGAAAATAGTTTCTATTGCTTTTCTTGCACTGTGAAGCCAGCAATTTTCATGTATGTTCTTCTCTATGCTTTTTGTGCTGAAAATAAGAAAAATCTTGTGAATGTAATAGTTATACAGGAGTGCATTTTCAAGGTGAAGTGACTGCTACAGGCAGCAATGTTTTTCTGACCCATAATAATGTATTAAATTTCAAGTGATCTTAAATACAAAGTGATTCACACTTTTCAAAAAACAAATAGAAATTATCCAAAGAGGTACAATTAGTTTGTAAACATCACCCACTCAAACCACCTAACAATTAATTCTATCTACTACCCTGAAGTCAACATGCTTCAAGATCTCTTTGCTAATGGACCAAGGAAGAGGCTTCTTCATCTTCAGTGCATGCTGCAGATGCTTTAAGGACATTGGTCCCAAATGCCTTTGGGAACTGGACCAGCTCTGTGGGATGCTGTTGAAATTCCTTCTGGGTCTCTGCAACAAGTCTGTGTCTGCAGTGTTGTCTGTGATAGTAATATGGATTAGATTTTTTTTCTCAGAGATTTAAATAATAAAAATAAAATAATTTCTGGAATGTTTGAAACATTGATTTCATGGGGGTCAAGAACATATTAATGAAAAATCTCATAGAAAATAGGTATTTCACCTACGGTATCACTCAGATTAGCATATATCAGAATACATGCTCCAACATTAAATATTTCATTTAATCTTCCCTTTAAGTCTATTTACTAATAAAGCAGGCATTCTGTTCTTTTCAAATATGTCTTGCAAACAAATTTGTTATTAAGCAATGTTTTTACATGGGTTGAGCACTTAGTCTCACTTAGGCTACAGAACCTCTTTTGCATTTTAATTTTGTTTTTCATTATTATTAAAGGCTATTTTAACTGATGAAGAAAGCTCATGAAAGTCTTGAAATCATTTGCAAGCTTGAGTTGCAAGCACTTAGCATTATGCAGAGTAAGGCATAAAGATGAAGTAGTATTATGTGCTTATCTGAAATCTTTATGAAAATAGTCAGGGGCTGTCATTACTGATGAATGTACCTCTGAACTTCTTTAGGTACTGCAGAACTAGGGAAGATCTATGCTTTTGCATATTAGAGCACTAATTTGCTTTCCTAAGAGAATGATACTCGGTAATTCAGACTCTTTTTGCCTTGTGTGAAGAGGTAAGACTGTCTATTCCGAAACATTATTCAGATGGGTTAGATGCTGCATTCTAGAAAACTGTATGTCCTCAGCTTCCCGTCACCTTTTTAAGTGGTGAGGACTGATTTTACACAGCATGCTCAGGCACATTCTAGTCATGGAATAAAGTGGGCACATGGGATTTTATGCATATTTTTACAACCCAGTGGCTGAGTCTAATGCTTCGTTTGGCAGAGCAATCCTTAAATTGATTTTTAATAACGGTGGGCTTTTTTTGTGTGTCTTTTACATTAATACTGAAGGGTAATATATCATATGAGTGGGAAAGTGCAGAAGCCACTAGAGGGAGAATAGGTTACCCAAGATAGAGTTTTTGTAATGGACTCTGCACATCCATATTGTGTACTGTCTTCCTTGGAGCTTTCATTTACACACTGGGGAAAGGACATGAGTTCTGGGATGCAGTTCTGACCTAGCAGAACTTCTGTGCAGCTCAGCTCAACAGTGACAATTGCAGTGTGTAAATCAGAAAAATATGCTGTACTGTACAGTGCTAGTAGGGGGTAAGAGGGGTGTAAACTCTTTCCTGATTTTATAGCTGCACTGATAATACATTTGTAAATTGTACAGGACAAGAGCAGATGGGAGAAGGTGTTAGTGATTTATCTATTTAAAATTGTGCTTTTGGAGCTGGACCTGGGAAATGTTTCTTATGGATAGGAATAGGTAGGACATTTCAGATGTCAGGGTGCAAGGAAGTAAACACATTTTCTGAGCTTTATTTTTCTTTTAGTGTTTTAGTCCTTTTAATGATGATGTTTTCAGCTCACAAATAAGAATTGTGGTTAATTTTGTAATAATTGGTGAAAACTTTAAAAATAATATTCTTTACATTGCTACAAAGCATTTTAAAGTTCAACATAAGTGTGAATAGTTAAAATAAAAATGGCTAATTTGGTTAAATGTTACTGGATATCATGAGGTTTTATGCTTTGCTTTAAAATGTGATGAATTTATCCTTAAATTACTGAACTTATACTTTCACTATTGCTGTGTTTTAATTCTTATAATTTTTTTTTAATGTTTGGCTTTTAAAATGCCTGTTGTACATGGGAAGAGGAGAACTTAAATCAGGGAAATTTTAGCTCTATTCCACCTTGTCTAAGATTTAGTGGAAGGTGGTATGTAGCGGGAAGTGTGATGATGTTGCTGAAATTCACTGAAAAGGCAGATCATGGAAGGTGGCTTTCATCCTTATTATGACTAAGGAAGATTTCTGGTGGTGAGAAGCTTCTCAATTGCTATAAGACTGGTCAAAGTGTGTGGTCTTATGAGGTCTATGAGAGTAGCAGATGCAGAGATTGGTTATGGTTTCAGTGGGAATGGAATAAATCCTGCTTTCTTTATTTGATATTCATTTTACACTGTATTACTTCTACCGTTGCATTGTTTTTTCCACCTTCTTCCATATCCCACAAAGTTCCAGTCACTTACCTACTCACCCTTTTACATTATTTTGGGTTATGCAAAAGAAAAGCACCATAAGCAATATGAAAACATCAGGGGATGTTAGGATTGGCAAGGGACTTGAGAAATTGCTGAACAGGGAAGCATTCCTTTCCCTCTAGACTAAATTAATATAATACGTTTGATTTTGTTCAACCCTCACTCTCTGCAAGCTAGTGCCTGGCCAAAAATATGTCTACCCATTACTGTTTTAAATTAAGTTTTACTGGTAAAATGCTCCTTTTTCCATTAGAAAGCTTCATAACAGTCAGTTTAGTCTTCGAGTTTTATCTCCACGAGGACAGAATCCTAGACAATGACCTTTCACCATTTTTTTTTTTTTTTTTTTTTTTAAAAAGTGCAACCAAACAAAAAACAACCCAAAGTCTGTTTAAATATTGTGGAGGCAAGTATAACATTTAAGATCATGAGAGATTTTACAGCCTGAGCTTAACTAGTATTTGGATACTACATTTATTCCAAGTGAATATGAAAATCTATTAAAGTAATAACCTTTTAAACTTGTGGGTATTAATTTTTAGAAACTCTGATTCACATTTGTTGTAAGGCTTCTATCCTGACCACATTATTGTTTGTGCTCATTAAGAATGCTATTTTATAAACAGATTCTATTTGTAGATCTTAGAAAAAGGAAAAATAGATAATCTCACTGTTGAGACTCACTGGTCAATAGTATTGCAAATACATTTAATTTTGATTTTTTAATAGCAAAAAATATATCAACTGCTTTGTAACCTTAATGATTTCAGATATTGAAAATATTGTTAAAATATAGAAGAGTGAAGAGAGGTAAGCAATAACTGTGGGGTTCACTAATACATCTTTCCTTGTTAATATATTTTCTGGGTTACTATGATTGTTAGTCTGTTTTGATCAGAAGTTTGTAACCACTTCAGAGTTGTCTTTATTTCCAAAGCAAGTATTAACAGAAAAGATAGGCTGTTCAAGTTAAAAATGGAATAGTATGAGTTTTTTATGTGAAAATTTGTAATTTGCTTGAAATCCAAGAATTGTAGTTTTTAATGTTGGTAACTGGGTGGTGAACCAATTGAAAGGCAGATATTTTACATGCAAAGACAATGTTGGCAAAGCTGTGTGGTTCCCATATTTGTTTTTTTGTTGTATAATTACATGTTTTTTTCCTTTTCCTCTACAATTCTGTTTGCTCACTAGCTTAAATTGTTCCACCCCAGCTGTTTATAAAGCAGAATTAATGGCATCTGGATTGCTATTCTTACACAGTACAATTTAACATTAACCTTTGGAATTATAGGCTTTGGTCTGATTTGAGATGTACTCATATACCTTAAAGAGAACTCAGCTGAAATCCCAACCACCCAGTTAGGTTGGAGAATATGATAATGGGAGTTAATCTGCAAAGAGGCATTTATATGTAATGGGTCCTCTGATACGTTTTGCTGTAAGAAAATGAAAAGCAATTAAATGTTCATTAACTTTTACAGCATTTTAATATGTTTTGTAATCTTCTAAGATAGTGATTTAAAAAAATGATCAGTTCTAGAATCTTTAAAAATGTATAAAAAGCCAAAATAATGCCGGGTGCATTTCTCTGAAATTAGATAAAGTCTGGACAGTAAAAGTCAAGAACTTTAGAACTTTTTCATTACACCTGAATTTAAATGTTTTCTAGATCAAAATGAAGTTTGGGCTTTAACATCATGACAGTTAATGGGAGATGCAGGCATCTATGTATTTCTGAGATAGTTTTGAGTAGCAAAGTCACAGGAGAGGGTAGCATCTTGAGAAACAAAAAGAAAAAATGATCATAGTACGGAGAAAAGTAACTACCACAGAATGAACTGAAATAATGAAAAAGGGCTTTATTTTAAGTTTTAAATGTCAAAGCTTTGAGATAATAGATTATAAAATTACTGTCTGAGCTTTCGGTTGTACAAAGATAGACTCCGATTCCTTGTGCTTGTGAAGATTTGGAGATGAAAAGGAGCTTTAAAATACCAGTTCTTCACTGAGGTAGAAATAGATCAGCATGGAATAAAGGTCTTTAATTAACAAAAAGAAATATGGAATTGCTAAAACTTACCTGAAGTGTCTAAACAGAAGAATGAAAAAGTGATGTCTCAAGAAAAAGACTTGAAAATTAATCCCACCAATAAAATGACCATTGAGATATCAATAAATTTGCAAAGATAGTACCAGAGCAAGATATTTTGCATCTTCAAACAGAATTCTAGCTCTTTTATCCAATCACAGTATTATGTAATTATTATGCCTTCTATAAACTTAGCAGCTGTACCTTTGAAAAAAATATGTTTGCTTTCCCTTCCACCCTGCCTTCTACAGGAACAGTATTCCATCACTATTATGATGTTAGAAATTTCATTTGTTTCCCAGTCTGAAATTGAGTCATAGCTACCTTATATCCATTTCTTCTGCTGCTAGTGTTTCCTTTAGTGAAAGTGACTCTTTCTTCAGTGTTTACCTTTTTGGTGGTTGGGTTTTTTTGATGTCTTTTAGTCTTCTGGGAAGTAAAGTTTTCATTCAGATAACTTCAGTAGCCCTTTTCTGAAACTATTCTAATTTAAATTCTTTCTTGGAGCTGAGTGTTCAAAACTTTATGCTTATTTCCTGGTTGAGCTTTTGTGTAATTTTTATTTTATGCAACACTACAGGCTTGGGGAAGTGTGGTGGAGAGCAGAGAGGGATCTGGGGGTTCTAACTGACAAGTGAATGAATATGAGCCAGCAGTGTGCCCAGGTGGCAAAGAAGGCCAATGGCATCCTGGCCTGTATTAGAAATGGTGTGACCAGCAGAAGTAGGGAGGTGATTGTTCCCCTGTACTCAGCACTGGTGAGGCCTCACCTTGAGTACTGTGTCCAGTTCTGGGCACCTCAGTACAAGAAGGATATTGAGGTGCTGGAGCAGGTGCAGAGGAGGGCAACGAAGCTGGTCAAGGGACTGGAGAATAAATCATATGAGGACCATTTGAAGGAGCTAGGTCTGTTTAGTTTGAGGAGGAGGCTGAGGGGAGACATCACTCTCTACAACTACCTGAAATGACATTGTAGAGAGGTTTGTGCTGGTCTCTTCTCTTGGGTAATTAGTGATAGAACTAGAGGGAATGGCTTCAAGCTGAAACAAGGTAGGTTTAGACTACACACTAGGAAAAAATTCTTCACAGAAGGAGTGGTGGGATATTGGAATAGGCTGCCCAGGGAGGTGGTTGAATCTCCATCCCTGGATGTGTTTAAGAATCGCTTGGATGTAGTGTTGAGGGATATGGTCTAGGGGTGAACTTGTAGAGTAGGGTGACTGATTTGACACGATGATCCCATGGGTCTTTTCCAACCTAGATGATTCTGTGATTCTGTAATTTGTTAATTTTATTTGAACCAGGAAGCATTGTATGTACTCTAGGAAAGACCTGGTTTCTAATGCCTTAAATGTGAAGTTTTGAAAATTCATCAAATTTATCAAAGTTTAGGAGTTGTTACTTTAGAATGTTGAATATGTCTTGATCCCCTGAACTGCTAAAACCTTCTGAACACTCAGTGTACAAAGAAACCTGCTGAACTTGGGTTGATAAATGTTTTTACAAACATCTATGATACAGGATCTTTCTTTTTCCCCCCCTCCTGGAAACTATAACATCACCAGTTGTTTACTTCAAGTACAGTTGTAATAAAACCTGAAGTGTGGCAGAATGAGTGTACAGTGTTCAAAATGCTAATGGATGAGTAACCTGGTCTGATTTGATCTATAGCCCTGCTTTAAAGCAAGAAATTGGACAAGAGACCTCCATCCAGAAATGGTTCTATGATGACTGGCTGTGCCTTTTGCTTTTTTGCAAACAGATTCACAGCCTGTAGTCCATGTGATTGCATCAAGAAGTCAAGATTGGTCAGAACATGAAATTGCTGTGGACACAAGCCCTACAATAATTTACCAGGATGTATCCAGTGAATCTCAGTCAGCTACTTCCACAATAAAAGCTTTACTGGAACTTCAGCAGACAACAGGTGTGAAAAAAAGTGGTTGTTTAGGAGAAGTTCAAAGCTTAATATACTACTTGTTTAAGTAGCAGTTTGTAATATGTTTTGTAATTGAAAAGCACCTATCTTGAATCATCTTCATTCCTTTCTTCTTATCCTGTAACAGTTCATTTTCATCTATTACAAAAGTGTTCGCTATCTATTTAATTAAACTTTTGCATTTATATTGGAGGTTTATTTTATTATAGAGGTTTATGTATTGGAGGTTTATTTTCTGGCTTTCTCTTCTTCTAAAGCAGTGAAGGAAAAGTTAGAATCGAAGCCAAGGCAGCCTACCATTGACTTGAGCCAAATGGCTGTCCCAATCCAGATGACCCAAGAAAAGAGGCATTCTCCAGAAAGTCCTTCAATTGCTGTAGTAGAGTCGGAATTAGTTGCTGAATATATCACAACTGGTAAGTGACTAAGGTAGTGCAATGATGGGTTTGCAGTTCATGTCTGAGGATGTAATGTGGGACTTTTCTTAAAATTGGTTTCATTTTTGTATTTTCACTGTATGTTGCTGTAGAAGAAATGAGTCTTTTCTTCCACTCTTCAGACCCTGTGCAGGGGACAGAGATTGCCTCTGCTTTTCTGGGGTGTAGTGGAGAATGTTTCTAACTGAAACAAAGGGTTGTTGCTTCACGACATCCTAGCTGAATCAGATTTTCTGTTCCCTGATCTAATGGAGAGGACAGACTGTCCCACTTGTCTTTAAGGAAAATGTCTAGAAAGGAATAAGTAGAAAATGAAGTTACAGGAACTGTATATATTGTACATATCAAGAGTGAGACTTTGAGTTAATTTAACCCGTATTTGCAAAAATGTTACATGCTTACCAGGACTAAGCTCTTTAAGTCAAGTGTGTATTTAGTGGGCTCATATAGTCCCTGTTTCTCTGTTTGTTAGAAGGCTTTAAACTGATAGATTTGCACTTTTTAAACAAACTTTTCAAATTATCGTTGGTATTCAGCTCTTAACTTTTTAAACTCTTGACTCCTCCTATATGTTTTCTATTTTGTGTAAGTCCTTGACTCCCTCATCTCTCTGGTGCTCCCTACTACCCCAGAATATTAGATGTGTGCCACTTCCCATATGTACATAAGAGGATCTTTTTTCTTAAGTTCACATTATTGGTCTCCCTACTTTATTTGGAAAATGAAAGCAAAAATGTGTTGAAAATCTCCATTGGAAAAGAGGAATAAAGCTTGATTATAAGTACATATCTGTAACTTTAGTGGTTTTAGTGTGAAATGTCCAATCTGATGTTTTCACTTTTCATTTGCCTTCTCCGTACCTCCTCCCTTTGCTTCCATCCTTTGTATGGTCTAAATTTAAATTGTGTGAAGTTGGAGTTGGGGGAGATATTGCTGTTGTTATTCTTTTAAATAATGCTTACTGTATCTGGCTTCAATTTTGAATGTTTGAGTCATGCTCCCTTGAATCTCTCTTAAATTCAAAAGTATAAGTAGTGTTAAAGCGATCTTCAATTAAGTCAGTTATCTTCACTGACATAGATACTGTGCATTGGAGCTTCCCTTCAAGGATCCAGTTTTTGCTGGATCTTGCTGTAAAAGTTGATGTAAAATAGGGCCCTTTGCATGGAGGACAGGAATTTACATTTGGTATCTTTGTAGATTTAAGTCCTCTTCAACATCTTAGAAGCCATATCAAGTACAAAAGTTGAACGTTTTCCTGAGCTATGATTACTATTTAAAATACCGTGGGTTTTTTTATAACTGTTGAGTTGATAAACGGGGATCTACCAGAGAAGCGCAGTCTGATGGGGCCTGACTAGCAGCAGTTTCTGCTACAGCACAAAACTGGTTCTTTTGCTCTTAGAGTTTTGCCCCTTCTCCCAGTTTCCATGAACACTGCCAGGGAATGCAGGTCATTGAGTGGTTTGTTGGTTGGTTTGTTTTAATTTGTTCTCAGGATTCATCAGTAATCTGTATAGTTATATTTTCCACTAGAAATTCAGTAGTAAGATAGTAACTGGTCCATAATATGTTGTGAAATCTGCATGCACCTAGACCAAAGAACTAGGCACACTTTATGCGGGATCTGGGATTAAGCACATACTTCCTTGTGAGATGAAGGGAATGGTTCACACATCTTAGTGTCACCATTTTTTGTCTGTCTGCAGACTCAGGAAGACAACACTGTATTGGTTCACATTCGGAAGAATATCTGCAGAACCATATAGGTTAGAAATTTTATTTTTAAATGAAGTTTTCAATTGTGCAGGAACTGTTGGGGGATATCCACGATGAACCTGGCACAGCATGCAGGCCGGTATTGATGTAATCCAACTCCTTTCTTGGAGCAGGAAAGTAAAATGAGTATTAATTCAAAATATGACCTTTCTTTAAACTTTCAGAGAAGTCACTGGAAACTTTTTAAGTAATTTGTTACAGCTGAATTTAAACTTTTGCTTATTCTCCTTCAGTTATTAGTTCTTTGTCGCGAAAAAGTTATTAAAGCTAGTATTTACATGTTAGTATGAACAGGCATAATTTAGATTCATGTTTTATCAGTGACTGCAATGTAGAATGGTTTGTGGATTTTTCAGCAGATGATCATTTCTCTGTCAATCCATTATTTAATTACAGAGCTATCACCATAGCTCCATAACTCATGCTGGATCTGTTCTAAAAAGTGACATAGACCCATAACAAGGTCTTAATTTTTCGGTCTGTGATTTCTGATCAACCTCACTTGCTTTAACACCCAAACATTTTCTAATGGATGCTCTTTCAAATTTAGCCTATGCTCTGGAGAGTATTTCTTGCAGTTGAGCAGTGGTAGAAATTCGGTGAGCCAGGCTTGCTGTTCTTAATTGCAGTCAGTTGTACAGGTGTACAGGGCGAAAACCACAGAATAACTTGTGCGCTACAGCTTGTGTTGTATTAAGAGCCCAGCTGAAAATTGAATAATAAATTCTGCTTGCAAAGTAGGTGTGTTGGGAGAGGGAGGTCAGAGGAGGTTTGGATCAAGCCTGATTATTTAGGTAACAGAGACCAAAGCAAAACCCCTGAGTTACTACTTTAAGAGGCTTCTCAGAATAGATGTACACTTTAAGGTTGAAGCTAGCATACAGTAAAAGATGTTTTTCATACTTGGATCTGTATTTCACTCATACATGCTTTCAGCTGAAGCTTAAATGCGAAGCAGGTAGTTGAAGTTACTGCAGTTAGTTCTAGAGAAGTGCCACTGACCTCTTTACTTTCAGTCAGCCATCGGTCCCAGCCCCACCAGCAGTCATCCCAGCCCCAGAGGACTCTGCTGCAGCATGTGGCTCAGTCGCAGACAGCAACGCAGACTTCTGTTGTGGTGAAATCTATCCCCGCATCCTCCACAGGCGCAATTACCCATATCATGCAGCAGGTTGTACCTTTTCTTTTCCCAGCAGTCTAAACAGCAGTAGGTTACATGAATTATATAGGAGTAGGGCTTGATATGAATGATTCTATCATGTTTCTGTAATTGAAAATGCTCAGGGTAAGGGCAGATTAATAATTTTAATATTGCCTGTTTTGATGGTGAGGGTGGTGGGATAAAAGGGAAGCAGTTAATGAGATTACTTAAGGCTGTTAAGTAAGAGGTATTAACAGCCACTGTGGAAAAGATATGCTTCTGGATAAGTTCTTGCTGTCTGTTTATCATCTCTTCAACAGCAACAGGCTGCTGTTTTCTCTGTGTTGTACTGCAAGGACCTAGGCTGTTTAGATGATGTTTGCGTTAGTGTAGTGGGAAGATGGATGAAGCAGAACCTGGTCAGTACACAGAGCACACAGTGTCTTTTACATTTGAGGGATTTAGTTTGTGAACAGGCAAACTTCTCTGAATGAAAAAGTAAGATCATACTTACACCAGTACTGTGAGGATCCCAAGTATTTCATACAATCAGTGTAGCTTGTGGTGAAATCTTTCTGAAGCCATTCTGATAATGCCTTTGTTCAAGACCTGATAAACTCTGTAGTGCTGTAACTTCTAGTAACTTCAGCTATGGACCAGGTTATAAACCTGCTTCAGAGAATGTGTTTCATTCATTCATTCACTCTGAAACACCGGTTTTCACAGGTGTTTGAGTAGGCTGCTTCATCTTGCTAAGGCCATTTATTAATATGTTTATACCACGGTATACAAAGCATAGTAACATTGATCTCCTGCTCCCTTAGGTCCCTCAAAAATCAATGTTTTTGCAGCATCCAAGAAAAATTGCAATAAAATTCTGAGAAAGGAAAGAAGAGGAGAACATCTGTTGAAAGAGAGTAGACTGTAGGTGTATGGGCAGCTGCAGAAGGAATCTCAGAGATGACTAGGCTCTCGGGCAGAATAAGAATTTATTATGCAGAGAAGACTCTGGCTATAATGAGGGAGCTACTAGTTCAACAACCTGCTCGTTCCTCCTGCTTCATATCCAGCTGCCATATGACCTTAAGGGCTTTGAACCTTTTGAACTTAGTATGAGACACACAAGGGTTGCATAGTCTCCACTGAGGATTAGTCACACAGTTAATGTTGTCACATAGAGATGTACCACATCTTAACAATAAAAAAGGGTATTGATTGTTTACATATTGCAGAATTTCTGTGTAAGGGTATCTTTTATTATGTAAATTGTGAGTCTGTAGTGGTAAAGTAGTCCAGTTGAAACATGAAAAATAATTTTTAGGTTGTGCATTCTTATTTATTTACTAACTTGCTCTAACTTCTTCTTATTAAGGCCTTAAGCAGTCACACTGCATTTACCAAACACAGTGAACAACTTGGAACTGAGGAAGGAGAAGTGGAAGAGATGGACACCTTAGATCCTCAGACTGGCCTGTTTTACAGATCTGCCCTGACACAGTCACAGGCACAAAAACAGCAAAAACTGAGTCAGCCACAGCTGGAACAGACTCAACTGCAAGTGAAAACTCTGCAGTGTTTCCAGACTAAGCAGAAGCAGACAATCCACCTGCAGGCCGATCAAATCCAGCACAAGCTCCCACAAATGCCCCAGCTTTCTATAAGGCATCAAAAGCTAACCCCCCTGCAGCAAGAGCAAGCACAGACCAAACCAGATGCACAGCACCCCCCACACCACATGATGGCCAAAGAAAGGCAACTCCCTACCTTAGTGGCACAGCCACAGCAAACTGTAGTACAGGTGCTTGCAGTAAAAACCACACAGCAGCTGCCCAAACTGCAACAGGCACCAACGGCACAAAAAATCTACGTGCAACCCCAACCCCCCCAGAGTCAAATGCAGCTACCTGCCTCTTCAGAGAAACAGCCAGCAAGCCAGGTAACGGAATATTGATAGCATGCAAAATACACGTCGCTGTTCAAGGAAAAAAAAATAAATCAGAACACCAACCCTGTTGCTGTAGCAGTGTTTTGTCCTGGCAAGAGAGAACTCCTCATTCCGCTGGTATTAATTACCCCATCAGAAGGTTGACACTAGGAAAGAGAAGCACATGTTATAGGGGAAAAAAAAAAAAAATCCATAGAGCTCACAAACGTGTTTTGTTGGACAGTTTTTATGAATTTCTGCCACCACTGGTGCATGGAATTTGTCCCTAATTATTTTAATTTTTAGATATGACACGTTATTAATTTCCATTCCGGTAGCACTTTTTATTTCTCTGGAAATAAAGATGAATACACTGCAGTCTCCTAAGCCTCTCCATTGTACATCTTCCTTTGTAGTTTACATCTTCCTGAATTTATATGGCTTTCGTGTACAGTAGTAATCTGATTTTCCTTGGGAGGGGAAAATGTAAAGACTGAGGAACCTGGGGAAGGAAAAAAAAAAAAAGTATTTTAACTAACTCCAGAAATGTACAATTTTTTAAAATTTCTTTTTAGCCCTTTCAGGAATACATGTGAAAACAAGAGGGTTAACAAACATCGTTTGAGGATGTAAATCCCAAAGGAAAATGAGGCTGCTGTGGTATTATACTGCTACAATCCTTATATAGCAGCCTAAAAAGCTGCTTTTCCCCAGGCTTCAATTAACTGTTACCATATCGTTGCTAATTCCTTTGTTAAAACACTGAGTTTCAACTGTCTTCCTAATAGCAAGTATGTTGTTTGTGCCATACTGTCCTTGGAAATATTGATTAGATTTTCAATAAATAAATTAAAAAAAATCTAGCTGTAACATGCACAACAAAAATTTGATTTTCAGGTGCAGCATCCAATTATAACACAAGGATCCTCTGTTACAAAGATAACTTTTGAGGGGCGTCAGCCTCCTTCTGTTTCAAAGGTAGCAGGTGGCAGTTCTGTGCCCAAACTGGCGTTGCCAGTTACCAGCCTATTTCCCACGCAGGCATCCGTGAAGACAGCCGTAGCAGATATTTTGAGAGTGTCTATGGTGGAATCTCAGATTGAAACAAACACAGAACATGTGATAGTGGATCCCCCAAACAAGGCCATGTCCACTAGTAAACTGGCTAGCGAAGCAGAGTCGTCACCTTGTACCCAGGTGCCGAGGGTGACTGCAGTAGGGATGACGGCAACTTCCATCCCCCAGCAACAGACATGTACAGAATCCAGTTCAAGTCCTGCTGTTGGTCCTACTTTAACAGAGAGGAAACTCGATGCACAAGGAATGCCTACAACAAACCAGTTTATACACATTCAGAATATATCACAAAAGAAAGCTGAAGAGAGTTCATCAGAAATTATTATCCAGGTAAGAGAAGACCAGAACAAATAAGGCAAAGCAGAGCAAACTCGTGTCTAATGTGATAGTAGCAACTGAACGATGTTCAAGTATTTTTGTTTTCCTTCCCTAGTTTTTGGTTGTTTTTCTTCTCTTGTAATGGATTACTACTACAAAGTGTGCAGCTCTTAAATTGAGCTTGAGGGTTTTTTAGTGGTATATCACTCACTGGGTCCTTAGTGTCTTTTTCTGTTAAGAAAACAAGCCAAGAGCATCTAATTTTACAGAGTACTTTTATTTGCAATGATTAAAACTGTGACCGTCAACATCTACTATGAAACTATGATCTCATTATTTTTTGATAACATCTATTAATGTTAGCTCTAAGTGCAAAAAATGGGAAGTATTTGTGTTCTGTTTACTGGGCAAGTTCCACAAAAAAGGTCTGGATTCAGAAGAAGGCTCGTAAACTTCACTTAGAGCTGGTCTTACCAGTTCTGAGCTAAAATGACTTATTGATCTTTAGCCTAAATGCTTTGAGTCATTGCCTAACTGATGATTGCTATTTTCATTGATTCTGCTGTCTTAAATCCAATATTTTATGATTTAATACATGGCCAGAATGTCAATCGAGGAAGTATTTAAGTAATCTGAGAATTTGTAGTAGTATAATACAAATCTTTGTAGACAACTTGGCATGATACATGTTCACACAAATGATAGCCTGGATTGAAATGGTTTTATTGTGTGTCGTATTTGTGTTACAGTGAAAATGCTTCTGATATGGGAACTAATTTGTGTACAGAGCTTTCAAATATTTCATGGTACTTTGTAAAATCTTCATGGCAGCTAACATCAGTTTTGTAGAAACCATCATTTTTTTGTACTCATTTTTAGTCCTCATTTCCCTAAATAGACAAAGGTAGACTTCTATTTTACTTCAAATCTGTATCTTTTGAGAATCTGTTTTGTTTATCATTGTGGCATGTTACAGACTGTTTCAAAAGTAAGATACTGCCCAGATACTCAGTTGTATAAAGCTGTAGATTTAGTTTACAGAACCTATGAAAATATAAGGAAAAGTAGCTTAGATCTGTTGTGTTCCCTCAGCCTCTGCTCTGAGCAGCGCCAGAGGTTGTATTGTATTGTATACAGAAGACATATCTGGTCCTTGTATCTGAATGTCTTGCCTGGAAAAGTTATAAAAAAGATAAGGCTGAAGAAAGTATCTCTGCATTTGAAGAACAATGGGTGGTGGGCATTTGTGGTTTAGCTGTTGGTTATGCTGTCACAGGCCTTTACTGAAAATCCAAGGCCAAGATTAGTGCCTTAAGACCAAGATGGTTTATATTTTATCTTTCATAGAATCCTGCAGTCATTAAGGTTGGAAAAGATCTCCAAGATCGTCAAGTCCAAATGTCCACACAGCATTATCATAACCACTAACTCTGCCCTGAAATGACACATCTGCATGTTTTTTGAACGACTCCAGGGGTGGTTTCACAGCCTTATCTGGTGAAAGGGTGCTTTGAAGCTTTCGTTAACATAATACAACATGCAGTGGGCCTTAGGTACAGAAGATTGCTCTTGGAAACCAAATCTCCCTTATGGAAAATTCCATGAGTACCTGTGCTTGTGCAGATGCCTTTACTTGTGAAAACTGTGCATGTTAAAACTCAAATCTTTCCTTTCTTTCAGACTATCCCTCACTATTCCATCCCTTGTCACTCCAGCTCCAATGTGGTAGTGGAACCCAGCGGGCTCCTGGAGCTCAACAACTTTACCAGTCAGCGCCTCGACGATGAGGAGACTGCAATGGAGCAAGATGTGGACAGTAGCACTGAGGACGGCACTGAGCCCAGCCCCTCTCGAAGTTCTGCTGAGCAATCCTAAGGAATTGGGACACTGGAGTGCACTTTAAAATATCTTGGGATTTTGAGTATCCAAGATGCCCTTGTATTGTGATGTCTTAGAGCACTTTGCCTATTAGAGGTGTTCATTGGACCCTTGAAGCATCAGTGTGTTTTAACAAGATGGTATTGCAAAAGCTGCATCTTCAAAATTGTTTCAGATAAAAAAAAAAAAAAAAAAAAAAGAAAAAGAAAAAAAGAAAAAGGTGTAGTTACCGAGATCTTAGTAAACCTGTGACAGTGGAATGTACTGTTAAAAATGCAGATCTGCAGCAAATTCTACAGCTCGTGCTATTGAAGCCCTTGCCCAGATACTGAAACAGCTTATAGTGAGAAGGGATCATTATTTTGCTGTGTGTTTTTGTTAGCTGTTGAGCAGAATATAATTCAAAAAATGAGAGAATGTTTAATAAATATTTGTATTTTTTAAATAGCATGTGAGAGAAAAAAGTGTCTCTGACAGTGCTGGAAAAGCCCCAGGAATTTTGGCATTGGTTAGCTTTCTTGCACTTGTGCTCACTTAGAGTTAAGATTTTTTCATAAGCCTAAAAATACAGTTTTATTTTTTTTTATATTTCTTGTTGGTGAATGTTTGGAAATAAGAAAAATCACTTAACTGGTAGCAAAGTGGATTTGCTAGTGAATTTTTGTTTTCATGCTTTACAAGAGGTAGTAGGGTAACAGTGCATGAGGCATTTCTTTGTGCCATAAGCACATGAAATGCTTATCTGCTTCCAGTTAATCTTGGATTATTTATTTAAATATAAAATTTAAAGCAAGGCCAAGTTGTTTAAAAAGTTCCTGTGAAACAGGCAGGTGTGTGAATTCTAATACAAACTGGGTGGGTGGGGTGGGTGTATTTTGCTATAAATTAGTTTTTCAAAATTGGGGATAAGTGGTTCAGCATCTTTTAAAGTTGAACCTCCTAATTTAGAACTAAGCTAAGGCTTTTGAAAATCTGTATTTTACTCTTACATGCTGTTTTTAAAGTGACCATTTTTGGAGTTTAAAAGCTTAAATCGGTATACAATGGTAGGTTTCAAAACAGCCTTATGACTTGGCTTGTTGAAGCAATACATTGGGGTTTTGTGGTAGTTACAAGCCATCGAGAGGTTTGGGTTTAGATGGGATAAGAGAACCAGTTTTAATACATTCTGCTAATTAAGACAATACTTTTTTTTTTTCCAAATGTATATAAAAACATGTTTTTAACTGTTTTGTATAGATTTCATTATAAATAACTAAGCATTTTAAGACTTTGACATATCATTTAATTGTATATACATCTGTCAGCCTAACTGCCCAGTTTTTGGTGCTGAAGTACTACTGTAAGTAGATTTCATCCAAAGTCTAATACAGCTTTTTGCATCGGTCTTTTTTTTTAAGCTGTGATTTTACTGTTGATATGGTAGTTAAGATTAAATTCCAACTAGAGTACTAAAAATACAAAACCAAAAAAAACCCTAACCCATTTATTCTACTTGTCCTGAGTATCCACCTATGTAAGAATGTGCAGGAACCCCTAGATGGTGCTGTTGGTTTTCATCTAACTTCAATTATTTTTATAAATGAAGTCCCTATGACTTTTTACACTTTTTCCTTGTTTTTTTTTTTTTTTTTCTTCTCCTTTCTTTTCCACCAGCATTAGTTTCAAAGTAATATAGTTTATTATGGTGGAGAAGTGTCCTAATACACTCAGCATGCAAATGCTGGGATAGCAAGTTAGGAAACAATTATTTTTGTGATACCTTTATGCTGGAATAGATACTAGTTTGGTCTATGCTGTGCTTAGTGCTCAGGATGGAAGAGAGTAATATATATGACGTGAAACATGCTATGTTTCTTCCACTAGTGAAAAAATAACCAACCCAAAAACTTACTAATATGCCATTCTACATGGTTTAGGTTTCATGAGCTGCTTGGGAGCTCTTATTCTAGTAAAATAACAATGACAAGGAGAGTGACCAAGTTATGATCCAAGTCCTGAAAGTTTCACATTTCAACAGAATGACAAAAAGCAATTTAATGCAGATTTTACTGCCTGTGGGATTGGACAGTCTGTTGTGCTTTGAAGATTCCAACATAAGGCATAGTCTGTAGTTTTCCATACACAGTTATGAAAAGCTCAAAGCAGATGTCACCTGGGGTCTTCCAGTACTTTGAGTGTCCCTGGCTGGGACTGTAAGGCCATGAGAATATAAAGTAGAGCAAGATTTTTCTTAAGCCCTTGTGCCCAAGAGCTTTGCTCTAAATAATGGGTTCAGGTTTAGGTGAATGTAAATGCTCCCTCCAACCAAAAAAAGGGTTACTAAGAAATGGCATAAAATGAATTTAACTCTCCTCATGCATTAACTATACTGTTAAGTTCTGGTCTAATTCATTCTGATGTTTTATCTAAGATTTTAGTTGGTCAAGACTTTAGTTGGTAAGGTTGGCAGGAACCTCTGGAGATCATGGCTTTACGGCAAAGGTATGAACAACTACAGTGAATTGTTTGACAGTTCTTTGAAGATGGTAAATTACTACAAGCTTTTTTATTTTTATAAGAGTTGCTGTGAGCAGTAATTGTTCTCAGACTGGCAAATCAAAGTGTTTGGTGGAGGTGTCTAAAGGTCAAATAAGGAATTTAGAAAAAGGACTTTTGCAATCAGTTCATTCATTCTTGAAACTCTTCTCACAACACTTTCCTAAATTAAGCTGATTTTTTTTTTTTTCCTAATTCTGTGTATTCCAACACTTCATTGTATAAATAACTTCAGAATCAAAGAATGATTTTGCTTGGAGGAAGCCTCTAAGATCATGAGCTGTTAACCCAGTGCTGCCAGGTTAGCACTAAACCATGTCCCTCAGCACCACATCTCCATAGTTTTTCAATCCCTTCAGGGATGGGGACTCCACCCTGTTCTGGGCAGCCAGGTCCAGGTATTGACAACCCATTCAGGGAAGATTAAACCTTCCCTGGCACAACTTGATAATAAAGAATATACAAGATAAGCTAAAATTCAGGGTCAAGATACTGTTTTTCCTAGTTAGTTGATATTTAATAACAACTGTAAGAAGGCATGCTCAGAACATTTTCTCTTCACCCCTCTTTTTGGGAACTCCAGGCAGTGCTGCCTGTTCCTTGTCCTGCCCTGCAGATGTGCAGATTTTTCGTACCTGCCCACGAGATACTCACGTCATCCTACTGCAGCAATGTATACACTCCTCACAGCCTTATAAATATCACTAAGTTGCTAGAAATAAAACATTAGTGTGTAAGGCAACATTTTCATATCCTTTCTCCCTAATACGCTGCATCTTCCTTTTTGAAATGCATTTGATGTCCCTCCTTGGAATAGAAGAAAGGTGAGCTATGGTGATAATCATTATCTTTGGTACTAGGAAGTAGCAGGTAATAAACTTGTAACTGGGGAGGAAGCTGTGGCTGCTTTGAAGAGCAAGTAAAAGAGCATCAGAACACCACTTTGAATTCAGCATTTCAACAAACGTGTTCTGGTACTGCAGTAGTAGATGAGTTTCCAAAAAAGGATGCTAAGAAAGTTGTTAGAGGAGGAACTGAAACAGTGTTGACTGTCTCCATAAATATAAACCCTTTGGGTTGGATGCTTGGTCATGCCAGACTTTTCCTGCAGGCCAGTTAATCCTTAACTATGAAGTTATTCTATGATATTGCAGCCTTTTTTAAAAGCAAAGCGAGCCAAGGTGCAAGTTGTCTTTTGCTTGGTGTCTGTTTCAGGTCTCTGCTTTCCTAATTCTCTTTGTTCCTAGGAAGTTGCTTTCTCCATAAGTTTAGTTCAGGCCTGTAATCTGCTCTGCTATCTTCTGTTCTCCTTGCAAGGAGATAAAGCTGTGTATATTTTCCATAATTCCCATGAAGAGAATGGGAATGCTTGCATCCTTTCTTTTCAAGAAACTTCTCAGTGCCTGAGACCTGAATACAGCAAAGGGCTGGGAACAGTTCATCATGCACTCATGTGGTTGGTAAGGTTGGCAGGAATCTCTGGAGATCATCTAGTCCCATGCTCTTGCTCGAAGCAGGATCAGCTGGGGCAGGCTGCTCAGGTCCAGCTGGGTGTTTGGAAATCTCCCACGATGGAAATTCAACAACCTGTTCCAGTGTTTGACCACCCACACATTCTTTTTTTTTTTTTTTTTCCTACTATTTAAATGGAATTTCCTGTTTTTGAGTTTGTGCCCACTATCTCTTGTTCTTTCCTTGGTTACCACTGAGAAAAGTCTGGTTCCATCTTCTTCACATCCCTGTCAGGTATTTATACACATGGAGGAGATCCCCATTCAGCCTTATGCCTAGAAACCTGAATGGCTGCAAAGCCAGTGGTATAAAATAGTTGGACAAATCACTTCAATTTTACATTTTCAGTAACCTGGCCCAAGTTGTGACATTTGTCTTGGGATGTTCAGCATCTGATCTGAGTCCTCACTGGTTGGAGGATTGCAACTGCAAGCAATGCAAAATCTGCTCTTTTAATGTCTCTGGGAAAGAAATGCAGTTCTAACCATTGTCAAGGAAGCTTGGAGGGATGATAGTCGTGGGCTTTTGGGAACATAGAAATAATACCAGGAAATAGTTTGAAATTATACCCAGAGACACTGGAATAAGATTTTTGTGTTGTGTATCACATGGAGATGATCTGCCTCCTCTGGAGTCAGGATCAGGCACTTTCTATGGGGTGTCTACATGTCCCAAAGACTGGAAAAGAAAACTTTGTTCAAGTTAGGAATTTCTTCATAAATTAGTTTCTCCCAGAGATACAAGAACTCAGTATTTTGTGGTTTGGGTTTTTTTGGCTTTTTATTTTGAGGTTTGTTTTTATTAAATGTTATTTTATTCTTTGTATCTCTTTTATTTGTTTGTTTCCTGACAAGATTTTTATTTTCCTTGAACTAAATGTCACAGTGAGATGTCATATCAAGCCTGGGTTATTTATAGTGGAAAGCATCAGTATCTTGACTTTCAAAGTCTCTAGCACAGAATTAAAAGCACAACTTTTCTGGTCAGGAAATGGCAAAGGTTTGTTTTGAAATGAGCAGTAAAAGCAGAGCGTGTAGTATAAACAGCTACTTTGGGGTACTGTGAGGAAGTGCCTTTTTGGACACTAGGACTGTGTAAAGCATTACTGAACATGAGCCAGAAGTGAGGTTTGGGTTTCTTTTCTGCTGTGATTGCCTTTCTACTTGTCCTGACAGGTGAAGAAGACACTCTTCCCTCTGTAGTTACACCTTTGGAATCTTATTTCATCAACTTTCAGCCCTTCTCTCATTAGCACCTGCTAAGAAGGGTGATCACAAGAAGGGAAAAAATACAAGTTCTTTCCCTTTATCATCATAGTGAAGACTGAATGTGTCTTGATACTGCAGCTGAGAATGCGGTTGGTCACCTTCACTTGATCATGTTGCTTTTAGATCAAAATGTGGAAGTTATTCAGTGGTTATTTCGATAGAATCATCGAATCATAGAATCACAGAATAGTTTGGGTTGGAAGGGACCTTAAAGGTCATCTAGTTCAAACCCCCTGCTATGTCAAGGACACCTCCCATTAGACCAGGTGGCTCTGAGCTCCATCCAATCTAGATTTGGACACATCCAGTGATGGAGCATCCACAACTTCCCTGGTCAACCTCTGCTAGTGTCTCGCCACCCTCAGAGTGAATGGATGGCAGCCCTTCCCTCCAGTGTGTTGCCCAAAGCCCCATCCAACCTGGCCTTCCAGGGATGTGGCATCCACAGCTTCTCTGGGCAGTCTGTTCCAGTGTCTCACCACCCTCACACTGAAGAACTTTTTCCTTACATCTACACTAAATCTAGCCTGTTTCAATTTAAAGCCATTACCCCTTGTCCTATCATAAGGAATTATTTAAATTTATTTCAGTAGTCCTCCATGGTAGGAAGTTCTGTCCTACATTACCATTTCTCTTCTGATGCTTAGCAAATTCTGCAGTCTGCACTCAGGAACTAAGGGCATGCCAGCCCAGCAAGGGTCTTGGTAGTGTACATGGTTCAGCGTCTCACTGTGGCTGAAGTAAAAGCCCCATGTAAAGGGTCAAAAAAAATTAAAAGAAATGCTGCTTCAGTAGCTCTTAAAAAATACTTTTTATACCCTGCTTTTGCATGTTCTCAGAACATATGGGGCACATCCATTTCGCATCCCAACTGGCCATTTTCCATAATATGATGATGTAGTAATCAGATAAGAGAAGTCACCTTTAAAAGACTATCTGGATATAAATTTATCTGGTTGTTTTGGTGGTGTGGGGTTTTTTTTGTGGGGTTTTTTTGTTTGTTGTGGTTTTGTGTGTTTTTTTAAATCCCAAACCTGACCATTCTGTTATTTGACCGGAAAATAGAGACTACTGTTTATTTAGAGGCACTATGGTGCTGCTTTTTTGTAATAAATTAAAATAGGAACATGTGAACTCATTCTGAGGAAAAAAAAAAAAAAGGAAAAGGATTGACCTAAATTGTTGTTAAAATCCTTTTGGGAATGAAAAGGTTTCTGTTTGATTGTTTTTCATTATGTGCTTTGTTTTCTGTTTTTTCCTTGGTTTGTTTTGGATGTGAAATAGAAATACTATATTGGTTTGAGAGGAGGTTAAAAACAGCATGAGAACAAACCACAAGAAGTAGGAAGTAGCACAAATTTAGTGAGAACAAAGTTTTGTAGCTGCAGTGTTCCCAGAAATAGGGATATTTGTTTTCCTCTCCAGACTTTTACTCATACATTCTCCCTGCAGTCACATGTGGACTGCAGTGACACAAGTCACTAACAATGCACTGTAGCAAGCTCATACTTTCTGACAGTTCTTAATATTGAAAGTCTCCATAGAAGGACTTGGGGGCTTAGAAATAATTTTCCAACTGCAGCAATCTACAGATGGATGCAACATCTGTTAGTGGGCACTGTGCAGTGAGCATTCTTCTTTTTGCATGAAAAAAATATAATATAGATCCATCACAGAATGTTGGGGGTTGGAAGGGACCTCTGGTGATCATCTCCTCCAACCCCCTTGCTCCAGCAGGGTCACCTAGAGCAGGATGCCTAGGATCACATCCAGGTGGGTTTGGAATCTCTCTGGAGAAGGAGACCCTCATAAGAAAAAAGTTTCTTCTCCTGTTCAGATGGAACCCCCTGGGTTCCCATTTGTGCCTGTTCTCCCTTGTCCTTTTGCTGACATGAGTCTGGCCCCATCCTCTTGACCCCCACCCTTAAGCTATTGATGAGCATTGAAAAGATCCCCTCTCAGACTTCTCCAGTCTAAACAGCCCCAGGGCTCTCAGTCTTTCCTCAGTACAGAGATGCTCCAGTGCCCTCAACATCTTTGTAGCCTCTGCTGGACTCTCTCTACAGTAGTTCCATGTCTGTCTTTATGTGGAGAGCCCAGAACTGGACACAATACTCTGGATTTGACCTCACTAGGGCAGAGTAGAGGGGTAGGAGAATCTCCCTTGACTTGCTGGTTGCACTCTTCTTCATGCTCACATCCATCGGTGACCACAGAAAGATTTTAGCTCTGATTTATGGCTTTTACTCAAACCTACCATGTAACTATGCAACAAGAAGCCCAGAAGGACTAATTTGACATCTGGAGGGCTACTTTCCCTGTAAAGCAGTGGTTTTGGTCAGGATGGAGCCTTGAGGGCACACAAACTCATTTGGTTGATGATACTGCTTCAGTGCCTCCCTCTGAATTTGTCCCAAGGGATGAAAGGGCTCTCTTATGATAGGTGGAATTTATTATAATAATAACAATAATAAAGATATGGCAAAGCATCCTAAGATAAAGAACCCAGGAAGATTCTGCAAACTAGAGCTGGCTGAGTACAGAGGACACAGGATAGGGCTTTATTGCAAATAATTGTTATCAAGCAAAGTTAGACTGATATGGGTGCATAGACACCTAACAGTTTACCCAGAGAAGCTGTGAATGTCTCCTTCCTGGAAGTGTTCAAGGCCAAGTTGGATGGGGATTTCAGCAATCTGGTCTTGTGGAAGGTGTCCCTGCCCATGACAGTGGGGATAGAACTAGATGACCTTTAAGGTCCTTTTCAGCTCAACGCACTCTGTGATTCTATGACTCAGCAATTGCCTGGTCTGATCAGCCACTGTGAATGTACCATGGGGTCTGGAGTTACTGTTGGGTTAAGGTTAGCACAAGTGCTTTGTGGAAGGTTATTGTGACCATGTTTGGAAATAAAAGAGGAACCTCAAGCTGAAATAAACTGAGGTTGGAGAAGGGGGTTGCAAACTCTGAACTTCAGAGTAAATGTAACATGGACCATTCCAATTCTTTCGATCAAGCTGCAGGAAGACGCAAGGACAACTCTGGCCATAGAGATTTAGTCTCCTCGCTAGAGTTGAGCAGAAGTAGTGAACTGGGAAATTACTTGCTTTGGACATATGTATAATCTACAGAGAGTGAGTGGGACATGGGAAACATGGAATGAAAATGCCATCAGGACATCTGGAAGGGAGCTATCAAAATCCCCTATTAAAACCTGCAGCTCCTGTTACACTGAGACAGTTAGCCCTGGTTTGCACCTAGATGGTTGATCTGATGATGGCACAATTGTTTGAAAAGCTTACAAAGGCTCTCAAAGTAAAACAAAGATACCAGCATCCTGACCGAGGTGGACTAAACACCGCATAACCTCATTCCTCCTCACTTTCCACCCCTAGGAAATAAATTTTAAATTTATCAACTTCATTCTTTAAGCTACTGAAAATCACTTTTCCTGTGCAACAGCTTTTCTGTGAGAGTGAGGTTTGTTTTCATCACAAATCACACCCTAGTTCTTGGTTCTGTCAGAAACAATGTTCTTTGTGTGGTTGCCAAAGGACTTCAAGGTATTCTTTTCCCTTCTTCTCTGTCCTTTTCTTCCTGGACTTTAAGGTCATGCTAAAGTAATCTCTACAGCATAGAGACTAGCAGGACGGCTGTAACATAATGAATGGAAGTTTTTAGGTGAAATCTAAGTGAAGATCCTCTTGGAAATCACCAAGAAATTCTTTAGGTTGTAAGGATGTCTGTGGAAAAGACATCCTCACCATAAGACTAGAAGATCTGCATTCTAATGTCTTGAAGACCACCACACAGAAGCCTGCTGTGGGACAGGACTTTTGGGAGGATTGAATGTAGCATGCTGACTGCGTGACACAAAGCAAAACACTGATGTTCTGTTGCATGCATGCATTGATTTTGGGGAGCCACATGAGCTACCCCACAGGTAGATGAAGCTCATGGGGCCATTGAGAAACAGGAAGGAAGAAAAAGGACCTCTTTTGTAGCCTAGGACTGGTGAGCTCAGCAGGTGAATTGATACATGAGCTTGCAAAGTTCAGGTTGTCAATCATGCCATTGAGAGGTGGGGTGACATCAACCGTGCAGTCACTACCACGGTCCCATGGGATGCGTGAAGACTGCTGGATGTGATGAAATTCTACAATACAATATTGAGTATAGAAATGATACTAAGCCCCCAGGACCCATGGAGTCTCCTGTGAGGAATCTAATGTGCCTTCATCATTTGTCTTGTGCTCTTCGGTGATACTCTTATCTGCAAAAGAGTGAGTCCACACTGCAAAAACATTCACACTTCCTGGATGCTGCATTTGCTACAATGTCCTGTAGCAATGTCCCTTAAAGTAATGACAGCTCTTTCACTCATAAACCCTGGGACACAACAGGCAGTGGGAACATCAGGATGCACCTGGATAACCTGGAATTTTTTTCCTGTGGAAAATGGTGATTGTTTCTCCTACACACTTAGGATTCCTTTGTTCTGTTTCTAACCCTTTGATTTGTAGATTTATCAAAATTCGATGGTTGTGATTTGAGCCCTCCATTTATTATAAGCTTTGTTGCCACCAAACTACTGCAGGAAGCCCACTGAAAACAGAGAGGTCTCACTTTTACAGTTCACACTGTCTGGTGTGACTTGTGCAGCAGGCTTGTCTTCTACTTCCATTGGCCAGAGTTGTTGCATATTGCAGTGTAGTAAATAGCAACTTATGTTAACATAACACTCACTACTGCTGTTATTGGAGTCTTGCCAAAAATATTGTTAGGTTTATTTGTCAGATTTTAATACCAAAACATAAATAATCCAACCCAAGAGAGCTTAGTGTAGATACCTTCTGGTTAGCTTGGCAGGGACCCAGCCTAGCTGTGTGTTGACACAACATGCTTCATGCTGAGCATAGTGTCTTGGCTATGGTCTTTCTTCTGTTTTTCCACAGACTATCAAGTTTTGAAAAGTTTCTTCTTAATGCTAGCAACTTGTGCCAATCTATCTTCTCCTGACCAGAGAGGAGTCACCATGGAGGTTGCTTGTGAAAGAAACTCTGGGACTCCAGGGAACTACTGGAGAGAGTCCAGTGAAGGGCTACAAATAGGATGAGGGGACTGGAGCATCTCTGTGACCAGGAAAGTCTGCGACTGTTTAGCCTGGAGAAGAGAAGACTGCGAGGGGATGTTTTCAATGCTCATCAATAGCTTAAGGGTGGGGGTCAAGAGGATGGGGCCAGACTCACATCAGTGGTGCCCAGCAAAAGGACCAGGGACAACGGGCACAAACTGGAACCCAGAAGGTTCCTTCTGAACAGGAGAAAAAACTTTTTTTCCTGTGAGGAAAAAAAAGAGCTCCTGAAAGAGCCCTGGAACAGGCTGCCCAGAAATGTTATGGAGTCCCCTTCTCTGGAGAAATTCCAAACACACCTGGATGCAATCCTGGGAATTCTGCTCTAGGTGACCCTGCTTTATCAGGAGTGTTGTACTAGATGATCTCCAGAGATCCCTTCCAACTTCCACCATCCTGTGATTCTGTGATTGATTCTCTCACTTGATACTACCTTCTCTCCTCTACAGTCTTGTATTAGCACACAATTTGAGTTTTCCTTTGCTATTTAGGTGGCACCAATGCCTTCTGAACTACATAGGATACTGCTGGCTTGTGATAATAAAAAAGCAGGGAGTCCCTGAGATTTCTAATACACTGAGGACAATGAGGAGCTCAGGGCCACATGTAGCGTGAGTGGATTAAACCCAGAAATTAAAGACCACAGGTATGTCAAATTTCCATGGGTTTCTGTGCCACAGCTTCAACATCTGTTTGCTTTTAATTTTAGCAACAGAGAATTTTTCATTTCATTAAAAACAAAAAGAAGGATGTTTTGTTAAATAATAGAACTCTATTATAATGGAAGTAGAGGAAGATTGGGTTTTGAGAAAGACTGACTTGTTTAAGTGGGATGACTCATTTCTGAAACATGAGCCCATAAAGTTGTATGTGTTTTTCTTGTATAGATGCTGAAGGACTGAGCTGGCAGAAAATGTACATGAGTTTTAATTAAACATACTATTCCCATCCCTTGAAATCATATACTTACTGACGTAAAAGCCTAATCAAAGGGTCAGGTGTCTTTATCAGCTGCCACCTGCATGAAGCTCTCTAGGAATGAAGCTAGGCTTCTGCAGCCATGCTCCATGCTCACTCTTGTTTTGCAGGAGCATAAACAACCCTATGCAGATGTTTCATAGCGAACACAAGCTGGAGCAGCACAAAGCGCATCCCGCTGTAAACAGAGTTTCCTGTGAAGAACAATAATACTTAATCACTTTTTTATACTGCAGTTCGAGCTTGATTGCAGGCCGGTCTCTTTCATGATCACTTGACAAAAGAAATAGCTCAGAAAATCAAATTACTACCAGAAAACTCCAAAATTCTTTAATCTGGTCACACCATGACATTACAAATATGAATTCTTTGGTTTTTTTCCCAGACTCAACTGGAAGAGAGAAATACTGATTTTTACCAATCTGTGTTTAGTTTCTTACTCTGCTGTTCCTGCCTTGACATTTGAAGTGATGTCCAAGAATGAACAAAAAAGGGTTCTGATGAAAATTCAGTTTAATTATTTGTATGGTTTTGTTGTTTTGGTTTGGTTTGGTTTTTTTTAGCTTTTAAAGGGCAACATTTTATAAGTGTTACCCATAGGAACTGAAAATCTGTTATTATTCTTTTCAGAACTACCTTGAACAGACTCCTCTCCAAAGTCCCCAGTTGAAAAAAGTGAAATGGGACTATGTTCACTAGTTAAAATAACTGGAAAATCCTCAGTTATTTGTCCTTATGAGAAGGAGGAAGGATGGTAGTTACCTGTAATGGAATAAAATGCTTATGTTAACTGTTGAAGGCAGCGTATATAAGAGAAATGAGGACTGAAGAGAACGTGAGCAGGGAAATAATAATTTCTTGCCTGTAAGTAACTTTGCTTAGAATAGCAGTTCTCCTGGTGAACACAGAAAGGAACATAGAATCATAGTCATACAGTCATAGAATCATAGAATGGTTTGGGTTGGAATGGACCTTTCAAAGTCATCTAGCCCAACCCACCTGCAGTGAGCAGGGACATCTGCAACTAGAGCAGGTTGCTCAGAGCCCTGGTCCAACCTGATATTGAATGTTTCCAGGGACGAGGCATGTACCACTTGGACATTACAGGGTTTTTTGAGAAATTGAACTGTGCAGAGATACTATTTCCTGATATTTAATCCAACGCATTTTCTGTTATTCTAATGGTCTCTAAGGATAGGTGGTTTAAACTATAATGAAGACCCATGGGCAGAGCAAAACCATGGGATGTCCTGTAAGAAACCAAACAGAAACATGCTGTGAGTCATGGGGATGACATAGTTATTATCCTGGTGTTTATTAAATCCCCATGATTGCCATCCAACTTATATTTCAGAGACTAATGTAAAGCACTGATGGAAGAGGAAATTTAAAGGCTCCTATTTATGAAGAAGTGTGGATGAGCACCCATAGTGGAGGAAGATGAATTCTGACACTTGTGTAGATGATGCATCTCCCATACTCTTCTTTTTCAGGTGGGCTTTCTTAATAGAACTTCTAATCATGAAAGCCTTTTGCTGAAGCAAGGAAGACCATAGTGGATCCAAGTGACTAGGACATCATCCAGCAACAGTCAATTTTGGTACCAATACTAAGCAGCCATTCTAAAAGACACAAGGGACTGCTTGTGGTGCAAGGTGCACTGTCCTCATCGAGCTGTTCATATGGTGGGAAGTATAGCTGGAGACCTGTGCTTCCAGGTCATGAATGATGCAGAAGTCCTTTTTATGCAGCTTACAGGAGACCACTAAGGA
Organism: Megaceryle maxima; assembly: GCA_024605025.1. Lineage (NCBI taxonomy): Eukaryota > Metazoa > Chordata > Aves > Coraciiformes > Cerylidae > Megaceryle > Megaceryle maxima. The sequence continues at coordinate 53,364 of JANHGN010026482.1, forward strand.
TGGCCTTAGTGAACCAATGTCTCGTCTTTCATAAAGACCCATCCCACTATCCTGTTTCATGAGTCAACCAAATGGTGCTATGCATTGAACTTTGCCCCATCATGTGGACATATATAATAATGTATTTTTTTCCAGTGGAAAACTTTTATAATAACAATGTGATTTTGTGATTTGGTGTTTGCGTGTGTGTGAAATTTCTCTCTCTTCTCTATTAGTGTTTCTCTTATCCTCAGACCTTCTCAAATAAATACCAGCAGGTTGCTGACCGGCTTCCCTCCTTTGGGGAAAGCACACAAAATAGGGCTCACATCATTTGGGTTAGATGGTCTCTATGACCCCAGGCAAATAAATCACTCCCTCTGCTCTTCACCTTGGCTCCCCAGATATTTGGCCACCCCCCTGCTCTACAGGGAAGCATAAGAATAAAATCCATTTGTGATTCTGAGTTGCTTGGATACTGTGTGGACTTAGGGCTACATAAAAAAAAAAAAAAAAAAAAAAGGAGAAAATGCATCTTCTAGAGTTGTCTTTCTGGTCTCCAGTCCTCCTCTCCTCATGTAATTAAGAAACCACCGTGTCTTTCCTCCAGCCAGTTTGCCATCCTGAGCAGCTGATCTGATATCCTCACTCAGCAGCTCCACACAGTGGACTGCGACTCCCCTCCCTGACTGGCAGCTTTTAATTGGCAAATTATCACCCTTTTCCAGCACAGTTCCTCCCTTCTCTACAATGTCCCTAAGTGATGCCTGAACAATAAAACATGACTGATGTCCTCTTCCAGGGCTTTCCCTGCACCAACTGCTCCTCAGAGGAAGCTGATGCCATTGATAATCAGCAGTGCTCATTTTTAGCCTTATTTTGCTATTACGTTACATGTTATTTATATATGCATATAATCTTTATCTAACTTCAGGCCAAGATCATGAGTTAGACTGAAGAATCCTTAGAAGTCATAACTATACAAATATTACCATGCAGTGATGGTGCTTGTAGTTCTGATATGACATACAGTGTTTTGCAGGCCTTGGTTAAGAGGATTTGACTGGATTGAAAGGAGGTGTACATTGATCAGCACACACTGATGGTAGTAGAGCTACACTAGTTGAAACCTGCTCATGAGCCTTGTTTCCAATTAATTACATATTGAGATTTAGTTTTCAAAGGAGAAGGAAATTACTTGTTTTACCTTAAATTTTAGTGTACATATGTATACACTATAGGAAAACATGGAATTTTCAATGCCATTTTCTAGAATCCAGGTTTGAAATACTTCTGGCAACTTTTATATATTTATGTAATTTATCTCTATATAATATATAATTTATATAGAGAGATTAATATATATATCTTCAATGGTGTAAATCAGCTAACAACTGATTAAGCTTGTGACTGGGTGACAGTGACCCCTGCAATGCTCCAGGCTTGGAGAAGAGTGGATGGAAACTGCCCAGTGGAAAAGGACCTGGTGGGGTTGGGAACAACCATTTGAAGATGAGCCAGTGTGTTCCCAGGTGATCAAGAAGTCCACCATCATCCTGGCTTGGATCAGCACTAGTGTGGCCAGCAGGACTAGGGCAGGGATCATCCCACTATACTCAGCACTGGTGAGGCAGCACATCAAATCCTGGGTTCAGTTTTGGGCCCCTGATGCCAAGAAAGACATTGAGGGGCTGTAGTGTGTCCAGAGAAGGGCAACAAAGCTGGGGAAGGGTCCAGAGCAAAAGTCTCGTGAGGAGTGGCTGAGGCACCTGGGGTTGTTGAGCCTGGGTAAAAGGAGGCTTGGGGGAGACCTTCTCATTCCTGACAACAACCTGAAAGGAGGTTGTAACAAGGTGGGGGTCAGTCTTTTCTTCCAAGGAACAAGAGAAAGGACTAAAAGAAATGGCCTCAGGTGTCACCAGGGGAAATTTAGGTTGGACATTAGGAAAAATTTCTTCCATGAAAGGGTTGTCAAGCCCTGGACCAGGCTGTCCAGGGAAGTGGTGGAGTCCCCATTCCTGGAGGGACTGAAAAGCCATGTAGATGTGATACTGAGGAACATGGTTTAGTGGTGACCTGACAGTGCTGGGTTAATGGCTGGACTTAATGATCTTAAAAGTATTTTCCAACCAGAACAATTCTATCTTCCTAAGTGTACTGCTTTCTGAAAGCACTTAACATCAACTCCTTGCTTCTCCCCTGGAATAACTGTAGGTTGCCTTGCTCAGCAGCCAGTGATAGTGAGGAACGTTCACAGCAATTTGGCTTATTAGCTACTGATAACATTAATTTCCTTCCTCCTGGCCCCAGTAGCAAGACTACGCTTGCAAAGGTAGCAGGTCAGACAGAATCATTCTTCACTTTGGTGGAATATAGAGATGTTAGGAACAGACATGCATTCTATCTTATATTTACAGGGAAAAACAATCTTGGTGCTGATTTTGTGTGCAAGATCTATCATCTGCTGCCATATGTTCTGCTAAACAATTTGCTGAGGGTGGCTGGGCTAAGTATGTTTGCAGTGATGTAATACTTAGAGCTGGAGCATTCTTCAGTGGGGGACTGATATTATAAGCTGCCTTTTCCTCTGTTCCAAATGGTGTTCCACTATGTAGAAGGTTAGGAGGTACCATTTCAGTGACTATAACAGAACTGACGGTCATCCTGGATTCTTCTTAGTTCTCAAAAGCCACTTTTCTATCTCATTCCTTATTATCCTGAATTATGGCAGTACACATGCTCCAGGTAGCCTGACTTCATGGGCTACAATTCTCCCAATAAGACAAACAGGGTCAAAGCATGGTCCTGAGCATGATCCTGTGATTGTCAAGACCTTAACTATTAGCACAACAATTTCTATTAGTGCAAAGCAATGTGAGGTGTTTATTCACAAATCTGAGCACATGCTTCCAAGTAAATTGAGTTAATTTCTGATGGAAACAATGAAGTAAACCACAACTGTTTTCACAAATGTAGCTGAAAATAATAATTTCTTTACAGTACAAAGCAAAATCTCACTTCAAACATAATCTCTTCATGTCACTGGGTTCTTTCTTTTAGGCTTTAAATTGTTAACTTCACATTTTATCTTGTCCTCCTCATACTTTTGTAGCTGATCATAAATATACTGCAGTGAATTCCATTTATTTGATAAAGTAACATAGATGTGAACAGTATTTTATAGATTACAGATAAGACGTACTCCCTGTCAAGAAAACTTTGAAATCTAAAGTAGTCAAGTTAAATACATGGCAGAACATGAGAAAATATTTCACTGGAAGGATTATCTGGGGTTACCAGAGATTAGAAAAGAGAAGTGCTTCTTGGAGAGCTGAATTTTAAGCAATGCTTTGAAGAAAAGAGGGCATTTGACAGATGAACACTGGGAAAGGGCAAAGGCAAAAGTCCAAGAATGTGCAGAGACAAAAAAAGAAATTAGATGAGAAGATAGAAATAAGACAGTGCACTGTGAAGTAATGGTCTACACCTTGGTCCTGTCAGGAAAAATGTGTTATAAAGGTTGAGGTGCAGCACAGATAGAAAAGGAGAGGTCTTAGGACAGCTGTGTTTATAACTTCGAGTGTGTAATTGTATACTGTATGAGGTCTTGATCTCCAAGAGGGAAGTGTGGACTTGGGAATGAAAAAAAAAAAAAAAAAAAGAGCAAATGATGTGCTGCAGTGAAGATGGGAAAGGAGGAAAAGGAGTTAAAAATCTGGAAGTCAATGGAAGGTAGAGAGGATCTGGAAGGAATATCTGTGCATTTCTGGGGAAAAAAAAAATAAATTTGAAATGCAGGTCCTGGATGGGGAGGTTCCCATGGGTAGTGTCAAGATAGAGGGGTAAGAGAAGTCAGATCCCAGTGTTGAGGTTGAGTATCATGGCTGTATGTATGGCAGGAGAAGCACAGATGAAACAGGTCAGGAGACAATGTCGATAGAATGAAACACAGAGGACCAAAATTGTGATCTGGTCCAACACAAATGAACAGAGTAAGACTAGACTTCAAGAAGTCCTTGCAGGATAGTCTGTAGGAATATGTTCACAGAAACCTTCTCCATCTCTGTTATGTCTCAGACATTCTTCTCTCTGTTTTTTCATACCTGATGTGGAGAGAACAGCTGCTGCTTCCTGGATGTTGCTATCATTGCTTATCTACTGGACTTCCAAAACTACAAGTCTTTGCCTTTTCATTCTGTGCCTTATCCTTAATAAAGTTCCCCTACAGACATCTGCAGGTAGACCTACATGATCAATGCCTGAAGAAAGCTTGATGACTTTTGTTGGACATGACTGTCCTTGGTTGCTCTTAGTGCTTCCTTGTGCTCCCCTGTCTGCATTCATCTGTCTGCCCCTGGCTTTATACTTCGACTGTGAGTCAAGCAGACCCTTCAGTAGACCTTCAGGATGCTGCAGAGATACAAGAAAGTCATACCCTGGTCTAGATTTTCCTCCCTGGTAGCTGATGCAGGGTGGGTTGTCACCCGTCTCCTGGCAGGACTGGTGGAGCTCTCTCCCTTGGATATAGCTATGCATGTCAAAAAGCACACTCCATCTTTACATTGCTGTAATTTACTCAGGAACATGAGAAAAAAATAGCATCATGATACATATTCAGGAACTGGTTTGAGGCATTTACCCAGACACAGGATCTGGGAAACCCCCTCATTTAGCACTATTAGTGCAGACACAATGAGCTGTCTCCAGCAGCACAAAAGTAACAGAAGAAAGCTATAGGAAATCTATGGGGGAGTAAGTGGGTGAATTAAAAGACAAAAATAAAGAAACCCATTAAAAAAAAAAAACAGTTAAGAAAACAGTTGTTTTGTTTTGTTTTGTTTTTGTCTGTGCCTGGTGCAACAATTCCCAGAAAAAGAATGAGGGTAGAAAAATAACACCCTTCCACATGCCAAAATTTGATTATGAGTGGAAAAATAAACTCTTCTAACAGCAGCTGCTGTTTTATATATTGGCCATAAAACATGTAGTATTATGAAACTTGTAATAATATTTAGCAACTGCAGTAATCTAGTTAATTTTTTTATAGATGGTCACTTACATCCTGTTTATAAGATGTGCCTGAGCATCTGCAATATTACAAAGAAGTATTGTCATGAGAAGTTAATTAGAGGAGATTGTTTGCTTGGGGTGGTGGTGATTAATTAGAGTTTGATTTACAATCTAGAAAATAAGTAGGAAAGGATGAAGCTTTGTTTGATATTAAGACAGGTCTTCAGGTAGTCCAAGTTGGTCTGGATTGTTTGAAGACTAAACTGTGGTCTGCCTTTCTGTTCTTGGTTTTAATTAAAATAGTGTCATTTTACAATACCTTGTAGCTTATTTGCCTACTTAAGGATTTCAGCATGATTTATATGTGGTTTATTTTTATGATGTTACTCAAACCAAGTAGATCAAGTCTGGGATTGACTTTGAGCATTTCTAAAAAGCAGGTATTTACCCTCAGAGGTTTTGACCCAAGAAGTCTGGCTAAAATAGGTAGTCAGGAAAGAGCTGCATAAAAATCTCAAGTTCAGCACAAATACACCAGGTTATAAAGTTTTCATCAGTAAATGATACTATGCAAGGATATCCTATGAAATATCTGTGCATAACTAAGGGATCTTATGCTTCTTGTCAGATTTGGGGTGTCTGGGACATGGCCAAGTGCTTACACAACTACTTGAAGGATTGCAGACTTCCATGTAATCAGGAGAAAGACAGCATTTCTTACTGACCTGATCACTGAGTGGCTTCACTGACTTCTTGGAGGCAGTGAGGTCTGTCATTAATGAATTTGGCAGGGTTGGCAAAGCTAAAACAGTTTCTCTGCTGGTGTGGCTGATCTCATCACTTGTTGCAGCAGAAGAAGCAAACACAGAGTGAGAGCAGAAGCTCAGTCTATGTTTCACTTGAACATCTTGGTGGTTGCATTTTGCCAGTGTAGATTAGGGACAACATGAATGGTCAGTCTCTCCTCCACTCATCCTGCAGACAGAAAAGGGTCTTCTTACCCAAGATTTGTTTGGCATCTTCCAACTTTCTTAGCAAAGAACCAGTGGGGGGAAAACCCTCTCCCTGATCAGTTTGTGCAGTAGTAGCAGCAAGTGTTTGTGGTAGCAGCCACGCTTATTCTCTTCTGGTGCGTGGGGGTGTGCAGGGGTGAGTCCAAAATCAATAATGCCTAGAAACATAACAACAATTAACACACATGCATAACTAAACCTTCCTGCTTAAAATATCCTCTCAGAGCACATATTTACCTACTCATGCTTCCCACTAAAAATAAATAAAGTCAAATCTACTGTGTGAGTTGGGGGTGGAGAACACCACATGTGAAGCATAGCATGTGCTAGAAATTCCTCTGTGCGACTTCTTTCAAGCTCCCTTTCCACTTCACCCTCTCTTCAGCAGTCTGGATTGAGTTGCTGGACAATTTGTGCCAACAGATTCTAGAACAGCATGTCTGCTTTGTGTCTGTGTTGTTATCAATTATCTGCAGCCGCTGCAGCCACATTTCCAGGCAGAAGTTATCACAAATTCTTCCTCAGGGGGTATGTTTATTTGTTTGTTTGCTTTTTAATTGTTTGTTTGCTGGAGACACTGTACCACCAGAATAGGACTCAAACCCTAAGATTTTTCTCTTTGCCACTGACTCACTGGCTTTGTCATGAACAAGTTGCACTCATGATGTGTGGAGTTGTATCAAACTGTGCCCAGGCAAGGGTGTTTTCATCAAAACCAAAATTATTTGACATATGTCAGCACCGCTCCTTCAGATCATTTGCTGTTGACTTCATACAGACAGGGTAAATCTCTGAAGTGGCAAGAAGGCGTGTCTGCACAGCAAAAGCAAGGGAGAATTAGGATGCTGATGGGCCTTGTCATGTTTGTTGTGATGTAAGAAGCAGTGAGCAACAACTCAAGATCTTTTGGTCTTGACCTCCATATTCAACCCAAATAGATAAACATGTTGGCATTTTTGCACGTCCTTTCCCTGAAGGCGCGAGTATTGTTTCTGTTAGTCTCAGGAAATGAATTTGAACCTCTCTTTCTTTTGGGTTGAAGTTGCACAAGAAATGTCCCATCCAAGAGCCTCAGTTATTTTTGTCTCCTGAGTATGCCTCAAGTAATTAATTCTCTAAGGCTATGTCTATGCTAGCAAATTAAACTTGACCATGTTTGCTCTCTATCACCGAGGCCAACTGGCATGAGATAGCCCATGCCCATACTACTAAAGACTGTTTATCACAAAAACGTGACATCTGACCATCTTGTGTTTTCCCCCAGGCTGGGCTTAGTGGCACTGAAGGAGAGGGCTGATTCATCCAGGGCAGAGGTGTACCAGGGATAGCTTCACACCACTGACAACAATATAAAATCTCAGAACTAATAGCATTTAGTTTACTAGAGCAGATCATACTTGAAAGACTATGATGGGCTGGATATCAATTTTCTCAAGATGTTTGCTTATCTTCTAGAGTCTTCTTGATACTCTATAGTTTCTCCAGTCCTTACCCATAACTTATTGTCTAGAGAAGAGACTCCCAATTATTTTGGATCACAAACCTTCAAAGCCATGGAAACTTCATAAATACCAAGCTGCACTTTTCTATCCAACTTTAAACTGAAAATATTGCAAAGGTCCTATAATTCCTGATCTTTTATGCATCACTAGATGTGGCTTTGCACACCATATCTCAAGAAACTCTGATGCAGGGCACATTCTTATGTAGTAATGCAAGAATATACTTTCCATCTTTGATCTTTTCTAATGAGGTAAGGGTAAGGCAAGGAACATGTCTCTCATTGCTGTTTTTGTGCAGGTGTCTCTGTGTACATACAATGCCAACAACAGCAACAGAAGTCTGACAGGTAATCTTGTGTCATGCTCCAGAAGCCACAAATTTCAGTAGTAGCATCTCTGGCAAGATAAATTGGACCCATAGTCAACTACTTCTTAGGCTCACAGCCTCTTTTGCAAGATCTGGTAAAATACTAGGTCATTTTTCTTTCCAGTATCAGCCATCATCAAGTTACCGTGTATTTGAACTAATTTCTCAGTGTCTTATTTTTCCTCAGTGGGCATTTGCCCTTGTTAATTGTTCCCTTACTAACAAAAACATGTTGTGAAAGAGCTGTTCTCTTTCAAAAATGTTTGAATTCGTAGAGTCATAGAATCATAGTATCATAGAATGAGTTGAGCTGGAAGGGACCTTTCAAGGTCATCTAGTCCAATCTCCCTGCAGGGAGCAGGCACATCTGCAACTAGAGCAGGTTGCTCAGAGCCCCATCCAACCTGACCTTGAACGTTCCCAGGGATGGGGCATCTACCACCTCTCTGGGCAACCTGGGCCAGTGTCTTATCACCCTCATCATAAAAGAATTCTTCCTTCTTTCTAGTTTAAATCTCTCCTTTTTTAGTTTAAAACCACCACCCATTGTCCTGTCACAACAGTACCTGCTGTCCCTATCTTTCTTATAGGTCCCCTTGAAGTACTGAAAGTCTACAAGGAGGTCTCCCTGGAACCTTCTTCAGGCTGAACAACCCCAACTCTCTCAGCCTGGCCTCACAACAGAGGGGTCCCAGCCTTTGCATCATTTTTGTGACCTCCTTCAGACCCGCTTCAACAGGTCCACGTGTTTCTTGTGTTGAGAAATTCCTAGAAGTCTTAGAAAATCCTAGAAGTCTAGGAAGGAAGAAACCACCTATGCATTATTTTCTTTTTCTGTAACTATTCAGGGAAGCTAAATGAATTCACATGCTTGTTTTCTTCTGTCCTTGAATATGCCCACAAACTGCTCTGCACTGGTCAGATCACAGTGAAGGAAGAGATCTTACTGCCTCTTTGTTTTCTCAGTGGACCCAAGTCAGAAATCCAGCCCTACTGCACTGTACTTCCTACCAAAAAAATGTGTAATAACAGCTCTGTAAGCATAATCTGTGGCAGTCATCTGTGATCCTGGGTCACTGCTAGCCTCTCTAACATGGGTACATTTCTGCCAACAACCACAAATTATCAACAGCAGTTTTGCAAATTGCCTGGCTACCATACCAGAATGGCCGAGGCCCCTTGACTTGTAAAGTGTCAGTAATGCACCATTCCTCTCACTGAACACTCAGATTTCCCAAGCATGTAGTCCATTTTACCCTGTTTGGGTGACAGGCAGTTCCAGTGGTAGTATTTTTCTGGAGCCTCTCAGAACTCTGTGGGACAAAAAAAAAGTCACAACCCTTGGTTTTACAAGTTTGTAGTGTAAGAAAATTATCATTTAAAATGACAGAAAACAAAACAAAACCCTGCAGTTAGATACACTAAGAGCGATAGTAATTTGGTTGAAGAGATTCACATTTCTAGGTTGTTTGTTTTGGATTTTTTTGCCTTTGTAGACAAAGTAAACAGGTGGAAATTAATTTCAACCATGTTTCTATGAATAAATAGCACAAAATTATGTTTGAGAGACATCCAGCCTAACTGATGAAGGTCTAAGATTTCTTATGGGATACACAGCATCATGTGTATGTTCCTCTTCTCGGTCACCTTGTGTTCTTTTTCTCCCAGGTTATTTTTCATTTAGGTAAAGTTGAATTTAAGGTAGATGAAGGGCCTCAGAGAGCAGGTGAACAACTTTCCTGCTTCTGATGCTTCTTCCCTGAGTTTATAATATGATGCATGAAGACCTTTGCTGTGCCTCTCATGTAAGGTGGGTGAGGAACGTGAAAATCTAACTGTGTGGTTGTAGCAGAGTGCTGAAAGGAATCTACATGAAACACCATTTCAGTGAGAAAATAGCAGAACATGTGGAGAGACCAGACTTTTCTTTTCTTTTCTTTTTTTCCTTTTCTTTTCTTCTCTTTTCTAATGTATAAAAAAATTCTTTGTGGTTTGTTTCACTAACACCAAGAAAATAGGTAACAGATCTCATAGTTAAAAACTAAAAAGAAAATTCCATTATGCAGCAAAAAGAGCTTTGAATGATATCTTCCACACTAACATGGAGAAAGGCAAAGAGTTCCCTATATCTTAGTGATCCACAGCTCTGAACATCTGTCCCCAAACATTCAGGCTCCAGACTGCCAGCAAAAGAAAGGCTGGAGTTTAAAGGCTTGACCTTCCTGAAGAAACTATACTCGGACAATAAAGACTTTGGTTAAAAGGCTTACTGGTGATGGATGAAAATTCATAGAGCAGAAAGTGATGCCAGTAGATTGCTAAGATGTAATGTATGAACCTGAGATTTATTGAGGTTTTCGTTTGTTTGTTTTGCTATTGTTTCTCTTTACAAAGCTGAAACTTGTCCAGTGACACTCTGTTTCTGTCTTTTATATGGACTATCAGACACTTAGGAAAAACAAACAAACAAAAACATAACACAATTTACCAGTCACAGTTCCTTAAAAAAAACAAAAAAGGAAAAATTAAAAAGCTGAGGTTCAGCTGGTTTGTATTGAAAGGAGGTGCACCGGGTGATCTCTTAACAAACTTTCATCCAAGATCTTGGCATAAGAGAAAATAAAGAACTGTTTTCCTTAATTGCTGCTAGCATTTTTAATGTTTCCACCAGCTTCACTGGGCATCAAGTAGACACTAAATTTGGATAATAGATTTTCCAGCACAATGCATGATGTATTTTGACATTTTGACTATGTCCTTTGACAAGGCTGTGTTTGTGGGAAGTATTTTACCTCTTGGTCTTTAACTAAACACAGGTGAAACTCGGAGTTTATTCATAAAGGCTGGGATTACTTCAGCCGTCATCATGGAAGAGAAAGATAAACAGAATTCATAAAGTAAGGAAGCTTTAAAAACTCCCCCCGAGACTTCAGTCCATCTGTAAATTGCTCGGTGATTTAACAGAAACTGCACATGTAGAGCAAAAGGAATACACATCTCTAAAGCCAGTTTTGGGGGCTTCATAATAATTTTGATGGGTGGGCAGAACTCTCTCCATATGCGAAGTTAATGTCTACCTAAAGGCATTCCTGAATTTGTCCTATAGCAAAAAGGGGGTGTCACTGAGTTTCAGGATCAGGACCAACAACCTCAGAGTTGCAGTGACTGACTCTCTCCATAGATTTAAGCTGTTTATTTAAACCCAGGCTTTGTTTCCTGGCCCAGGCCAGATGTAACCAAGTGCAGCCAGCACCTCTGACCGTGTGAAATTTTCACTATTTATATCTCGTGGGATTAACTTCAATATGGACCCAAACCTATCTTTCTCCTAGGCTAAATTTTATAAACTCCTTACTTTCATTTATGCCTAACCCACATCCATCTCTCATGTTACCCTTGAATCCCAGGATTGAATCCAGGGAATGGATTTTCTCATTCAAAACCCATAAAGTCCTCATGAGGACTCCTAATACTTTTGATGATACCTCCATGCAATTATCATAGTATCATAGAATCTTTTGGGTTGGAAGGGACCTTTCAAGGTCATCTAGTTCAACCCACCTGCAGGGAACAGAGACATCTGCAATGAGAGCAGGTTGCTCAGAGACTCAGCCAACCTCACCTGGAATGCTTCTAGGGATAGGGCATTGACCACCTCTCCGGGCAACCTGGGCCAGTGTCTTGTTGCCTTCTGTATAAAAAATTTCTTCCTTATATGAGTTTAAATCTTCTCTCTTTAATGTAAAACAATCACCCCCTGTCCTGTCACAAAAGGCCTTGCTAAAGAGTCTGTGCCCATCTTTCTGATAGCCTCCCTTCAGTGTTCCTGGAACCTTTTATTCTCCAGGCTGAACAACCCCAACTCTCTCAGCCTGGCCTCACAGCAGAGGGGTTCCAGCCCTTGCATCATTACCATGGCTTCCTCTGGCCCTGCTCCAACAGGTCCATGTCTCTCCTGTGCTGAGGACTCCAGAGCTGGACCCAGCACTGCAGGGGGTCTTACAGAGAGGAGCAGAGGGGCAGAATCCTCTCCCTCAAACTGCTGCCCACGCTGCTCTGGATGCAGCCCAGGATGCTGCTGGCTTCTGGTCTGTGAGCGCACTGTACCAGCTCATGTCCAGCTTTTATTTTTCCATCCACCAGCAACCCTAAGTCCTTCTTTGCAGGGCTGCTCTCCATCCCTTCATCCTCCAGCCTGGGCTGATACCAGGGGTTGCACTGACCCAGGTGCAGGACCTTGAACCTGGCCTTGTTGAACCTCATGAAGTTTACGTGGGTGCACCCCAAGCTTGACCAGTTTTATTATACCAAGTTTATGCTCATTCCTGCTTTACAAAAGCAGAGGGAAATTGTTCAGGGACTTCTAGTCTATAAAACCCCAGGTGGATTCTCTTCTGTGCATTAACATTCAGAGTGAAGACAAAGGTATTGGAAAAAAATATCAAGATGATCTTTCCCTTTCGCAGGATGCTTTAACCTCTGGCAGTAATGCTGAGATGGACAAAAGCTGCTTTTCTAGGGAAGCTGCCAATCAGTGGTTCACAATTGGAGAGGATTTACTCACCAACATAAATTGAAAGGCATTTAGAGTCTGAAAAAAATAATAATAAAAATCATTGGCCTTTTTTTGGGACGGAAGTGAATTTCTGCTCAGACCAAGTAGAATAAGTGGGTTGGAATAATCATCTCTCCTATGAGGCCAGGCTGAGAGAGTTGGGGTTGTTCAGCCTGGAGAAGAGAAGGCTCCAGGGAGACTTTCACTGCAGCTTTTCAATACTTAAAGGGGCCTGTCAGAAAAATAGAGACACATTTTTAGCAGGGCCTGTTGTGACAGGACAAGGGGTGATGGTTTTAAACTAAAAAGAGGGTAGATATAGACTAGATATAAGGAAGAACTTTTTTTTTATGATGAAAGTGTTGAGACCCTGGCCCAGATTTTCCAGAGAGGTGGTCAATGCCCCATCCCTGGAAACATTCCAGGTCAGGTTGGACAGGGCCTGAGCAACCTGCTCTAGTTTCAGATGTCCTTGATCTCTGCAGATGGGTTGGACTAGATGACCTTGAAAGGTCCCTTCCCACCCAAACCATTCCATGTTTCTCTATGACTGTTAATTATAAAAAAACTGTATTGGAGCAGTCAGGAAGGACAGGGATGTGTTTCAATGACATAAACAGGGAAAGAAATTGCTTCAGGGTTCTTGTTAAGCAGCAAAGGGATACAGTCTGTGATGTATTGTACATCCCTGCCTGCTCACCAGTGAAATTTGCTCAAAGGATAAAGAACCATGTAATATTATTAATTCATGTCCAGTCTTGGTGCTTTACACTTTTGTTTCCAGACTGGTGGTTGCTCTTTCCCTATTTCCCCAGATTCACATCAGTACAACACTGTGGGTATAAAAATTTTTTGCTAGAGTAAATGTGGCTAAGCATCAAAAAAAAACAATTGGTGCACTGATCATTCCTCCCAGATATGTCCGTAAGAAACAGAATTGATGCGGCAGGGTCCCATGCACAGCCTAGTGTGGATATGTGGATAGAAATAGCTGCTGTACTAATGACTAAGCAGATTGATTTCTTCCTCTAGCACACCAGGAACCCAGCAAAACACAAGGTTCATTGACATTTACTGAAATCTCAGTGACTCTGGAGCTTTCTTCCTGGAGCAATCCCAGTGTATCTGGGAAGTGCTCAGAGCATTGTTGTGACTATTAAAAGCCAGGCTTTGGGTATTTGCTCAATGCCATACCACTGCACAATGCAGACCAGAGCTACAGATTACAGAATCCTTTGCTCAAAGGATTCATTTTGATCGTTCCTGCCTTTCTCTTTTCTTAGCATGATTTCATTGTCTTTCTATGTTATAAATATCACACAGCAAATGACATAGATGCCTGTGTACCTGATTATGCTTGTGCCGTTATTGGCTTCTTCTATCCAGCCCTTTAGTCCTGCCTGATCACTGTAAAGTCTCACAAATTTCTTTTTCTCTCTGAGTGTTTATTTTTGACTTGGAATAGCTGGGGAATTGCCATTAAATAATTAATTATCAGGAATTCTACACTGTATGGTGGTTTGTAAATGTCATGGTCTTTTAATCTGAAAGACAAATCTTGTCTGGTGTGTGGGTACAATGTGTAGGAGTTGCTGGTCAACACTGTTTCACTTTGGGGTTTTTTTGTCCTTTCTCAAAGTAGAATCATGGTTGTTCAGGTTGGAGAAGACCTTTAAGATCATCGATTCCAACATCTAAACCAGTACTGCCCATCACTAAACAATGTCCCTAAGCACCACATCTATACATCTTTAAATAATAAATAAATTTTTTAAAAATTATATCATACATAATAAATAAATAATTAAAGTAGCTTCAGGCTTCACAGCTATATGTTAATTGCTTGGTTTCACTATATAAGCTCCTCTTCATTTTCCT
>JANHGN010026482.1:74642-112357 GCA_024605025.1 Megaceryle maxima
AAATTTATAATTTATTATTTAAAAATATTTATTTTATTTTGGTTTATAGAATTATAGAATAGTTTGGTTTGTGTGGTATTTTATTTTATTTTATTTATGTTAACTAAAGAAATGTCATTTTGAAACAAGCCTCAGACTTTGGTGCAATAGCTAAATGGCTGTCAGGTCTTGGACAAGCCACAGAAGACATGATTCCTCACACAAGGCTTTAGATGCCTGTTATCTATATATGACTGAATCATCCATGACTCCCTTTACAGTCAGTAGAGAGATATGGGCACTTTTAGGTTGCGATTCATCTGACTTGACTTAGACGTCTGCTCCCCAGGATGGTGAATCGCACCCCGGGAGTGTCTCCCATTTGGTTACAAGGAGATCCCCAGGGTGAGTCAAACCCTATGATGCTTTTGGTCAGACTGATCCCACCCTTATCTATGCCTTTACTTCCCTTCTTTAAAACAGATCGACCTTACCCCCTAGGTCAATGTCAGTTAACATTCACCACCTCATCACACTAGAAAGGTAAAGTCAATACAGGTTAACTACATGCAGGAGAGGACCACCGTGTGTGAAGTGTTGACTTCAGACTAAAACGAAGACAAACCAATAGAAAAGATTTTGTGGACATTTACTTGTAGAGTGCTCAGAAAAAAAAAAAAAAGCTTGAGATATTGCTGTGCTCATTCACTCCCCAGGAATTTCCCTTCATGTGGTGTTAGATTCATGACTAAGATGCCTATTCTGACTCGTATGAGCTGTAATGGAGTAAATGAAAACAATCTTGACTCTGTGGGGCAATAATTGTTTGCACTGAGGCTTTTTTTTTCTTCCCCCTCCCCCCCCCAGAACATCAAGATGATCATATTATGAGTGGGAAAAAAATTATGTAAGTACAGAAAAGTACAAATACACACCCAAAATATCCCCAGGCTCAGAATTACTAACTGTTCCTGTTGAATAGGGTATGAAAAAGCCACATCTGTGGTGTGTCCAGACTGATACTAGCAATACTGTTTTCTGTATCTCAGGGCATCTTGGTTTCTTCCAGGGAACTTTACAGCAAAGGACCTCTGAAGTCTGATCACAGATTCACAGAATCACAGAATGGTGGGGGTTGGAAGGGACTTCTGGAGATCATCTGGTACAACCTCCCTGGTAAAGCAGGGTCACTCAGAGCAGGTTGTCCAGGATCACATCCAGGTGATGAATCTCTCCAGATATGGATTCTCCACAACCTCTCCAAGGAACCTGTTCCTTCACAGGAAAGAAATTTTTCCTCATGTTTTCCTATGTTCCAGTTTGTGCCTGTTGCCCCTTGTCCTATTGCTGGGCACCACTGACAAGAGTCTGACTCCATCCTCTTGACCTTTAGTTACTGAGAAGCACTGGGAAGTGCCCCTCTCAGTCTTCTCCAGGCTAAACAGCCCCAAGTCTCAGCCTTTCTTGGTCAGAGATGCTCCAGTCCCCTCAGCAGCTCTGTAGCTTCTGCTGGACTCTCCAGTAGTTCTTTGTCTCTCTTGAAGTGGGGAGCCCAGAACTGAACACAATACTCCAGATGTGGCCTCTGTTCCAGTCCCATACAACAGCAGAATAGACATCCACTATTTACTGTGGTTTATGGACGTGTAACAGAAATAATCCACAAGATGACCTACAGTCTAGATGGAAAAAATCAGAGAAAGTTTGAATCTGAGGAAGACACTATGGGAAGATACTGATATTCTCCAGGCTTGCAGGTCATCCTGACCTGATCCTTTTTACAGCATTAAAAATCTCATTTTCTTTTAATGGAATGTAGGCATTTTATGCCTTTTGGCCACAATCTTGGGCTGATGGGACCATCTCAGTCATTTGTTTGTGGAACCTCATAGCAAGGTAATTGGATTGGTTGTGCTCATCATTGTGTGTTTGGTACCATGTCCTGTGCTGTGGGGTGCCCTCAGGACATCTCTGTGTGTTTGTTCATGGCCTACTCATCTGCAGAAGATGGATGATATGGTGGTTTTTTGGTTTTGTTTTTTGGTTGGTTGGAGTTTTGTTTGGTTTTTTTTGTTTTTTTGTTTGTTTGTTTGTTTGTTTTTTTGGTGTAGTGTTTGTTTGTTTGTTTGTTTGTTTTCCCGAGTTTTTTGAGATTTGCTGATACAAATTGCAGGTTCCATCTTTATTTTCTTGCTCCTTCTGCTCCTTTGATCGTGCTGTTTCAGGAGGCTACAGCCTGAAGAGCAGGTTGCAGGCATCTCCCTTCTTCCCTGCAGTCTCTAGCAAATGGTATCAGACCACACAATGAATAGCCTCTTATATGGGCCTCAGCCCCTTAACTAATCTAAATAGCATACTAATCACCAACATGTGTGTCCCATGCTAATGCTTACACAGCTATTCCCAATAAGTTTTTCTACTCCAGGTTCACTAAAAGGACAAATATTTCTTGGTTTATTCTCACAGGCTATACTCTGAATAATGTACCTACTGGATGACAGATCAGCAGTGACACAGGCTATAATCAAGAAGAGAAAAGGCAAAGCGAAGTCTGAGCTGTTGACCTGCTCCACAGAATGTCCAACTGGAAGAAAACATCTCATATGCCATACTTTTAAATATTTTCAAGACCAGGTTGGATGGGGCTTTGAGCAACGTGGTTTAGTGGGAGGTGTCCCTGCCCATGGCAGGGGGGTTGGAACTAGATGACCTTTAAGATCCTTCTAACTGAAACCATTCTATGAATCTGTGATTCTATGATTCTACCTACTGAATAGTCCTTGGATGAGATCTCCAATCTTGCTATAATAAATGCCAGCCCTAAGCCAGGGCTACAATGGATTTTCCTCCAGTAACAGGCTTCCTCCAATGCTCCCACAAATCCCTTTAATGGAATTGTTCCAGAGTAAAATGTCTTACTATTCGGCAGAAGTTACCAACTCCTCCTCTTTGGCTGCCACTTTACACCCGCACCTGGTAAATAACAGATCACCCATTTGGAAAATGCTTCTGTGCTAAGGCATGATACCCAATTCCAAGTCAGTTGGTCAGATTCCTGTGTGGTTTTCTATCATTGATGAATGTAATTAATTTTAAAAGTCTGCTATTATGAAAATAAGAAGTTTAACCATGAGACAGTGGTAAATGTTGTGACAAGAGAAATACTGCTGATAAAAACAGATCCTGCACTACATGGAACACAGATGCTGTCACTGGAACAAGATCTAGAAAACCAAGCACTTGATGTCCTAAGAGCTCACCCTTTTTTTATGACTTGTTTTGCATCAGCAAGCAAGTTTGTCACATGATACTAAATATTTTATATATATATATATCAGTGAGATAAATGTGTGGTGCTATCATCAGACAATAAACATTGAATTCTTAATTTATATTCTGAGCACTTCATACACCTTAGTTGGTCCATTAGTAAAAGAAATGGAGATAGGGCCAGCAGTAAGAAATATGACAGTCATATTTGCCTTGAAACTGCAGGAATGAGCATCTGGATTAGTATGTCTGTAATTAATTATTCAACACTTGAGCAGACCCTCAGAAGTTTTTTCTCACTGAAGTCACCAAAACATGGAGTACATGCTCAGTGTTTCAGATTCAGCAAAGCAGGGAGGCACATGTTAAATCCCCTTCACTTCAGATGAAAGTTAAGCTCTTTGCTTACTAAAAATGGACTCTTCAGACAGGATGTGCTCTACAAACCCTAGACCAGATGATCAGAAAGCATATAAAATATTCCCTCCTGGCTTTAGCTTCTCCTTGAAAATCCCAGCACCCTTTTCCTAACAAGGGCATCACCCACAGCCCAGATTGCATGGTCACATTTCTAACTGTGTTAGAGAAAAAACATTTCCTCCAAGGCATCCTCTGGGAACCATTCAGCACATCCAATGTACAATGGCAAGGCTCTTCCAAGAAGTTATTTCTCCAGTTATAAGACCCTTTGGAGAAAGGCAGTGCCCTTTCACCCTGACCAAGTATTCATATCTTTGCAAAGCTCACAGCTTCATTCCAGAAGCTGCCCACAGTGTGAGCCAAATATTTATCCAGCAGTCTGAAGTTTGAAATACAGAGGATCATAAAGGCATGATGTTGTACTGGCCTTCACAAATTCCCAGTAAGCTGGTTCTATAGCCAGTGGAGATGATGCATATTTGCTCTGTAACATGTTCAGTTTCCACTCTCAGCACAAGGAACATATGCTGTGTTAATGAATAAGCATACATGGTAGCCTTCTAGGAAGGAGATCTATAACCCTCAGAAGGGCCCCATGGCCACAGTGAGACCAGATGCTGAAGGATGTAATTTCTCAGTCCATAGGGTCAGACAGATTTGAGCTATTCTAAGTTCTTTTGCTGAGATGGGCAAAACAGACAGGCTATGAGCTGCTGGATCCTGGAAATTTTAGCCATCTTGGATGTTGGGTATCCAACCTGGGCTTGAAAGCAGGAAAAAGTAAGAGACTTGTATGGGTTTTTGGCATGGAATTCTTCTGAGAGATGCGAGTAGATGTCAATACAATTCCAAAACTCTCCTGGGGCTGCAACACAGTGATGGTGAATTCAAACACTTTGTCTGAGAAAACAGAAGCACAAAATACATATATACAGTGGCAAGACCTATGCAGAAATACAGAAATAGGGTGCCTCCTGCCCCTCACCTCAAGTTTAGGGCTCCCTTTTTGGATAAATGCCTTTAGTAAAGTAGTTGAGGCTTTTGATGCCTGGGACTTTACAGGTCAAGAAAATGCCCTTCTTAAACCCAAGATCCATTTTCAAAGACAACCTGTTGACATGATCATGCTCGTGTGAGTTTGTGTCTTGCTTCTTGAGTATCTGTAGCAGATGTAGCCAAAAAGTGTGGTTAAAATGTGGCTAAAAATGTGGGTTATCCTTATCCCCAGAACAGAACATGGCTTTAATGTGATGAGACTTCATGTATTTGAAAATGAAAACCTGTAATGCCCCAACCATGGGTTCATCAGAGTCAGCAGTGGAAAAGGCACCCAGATCATGATCCACTGAACAGTAAATGTAGCAAGCTTCATAAAAAGCTGACATTTGTGTGCTTGGTTCAAACTGTGTATTTTTAACTGGATAATGGCAGCAGGAGGGAGATCAGGGTAGAAATGTCTCTCTAGGAACACAGATCATTTTCTTGTCTGCTTGCACACTGCACACTCTTTCTAGATCTGTTTAACATTTGATGCTGCCATGGAATCTTTCTGCACACAAGATGTTTTAGATAAGCTCATCCCAAGACCTATGTGTCAACGCAACTGCAAAGCAGAGAATTTTCTGTCTCAAGAGGGCATGGTGAAAAAAGCCTTAGCAATGAATTACACTCTTACCCTGGAGAGAAAGGAATGCGTGGAATGATTTGACTGAGCTGTGTATAGCTCAAGGCTGTGTGCCAAGAGACATGGAAGATAGTCAGATCCCTTTTATAGCTTAGCCCCACCCAGCTGGAAAGACATAGAGCAAAGCGGCTGAAATAGCACAGGCGGAAAATGCCAAGAGTCGAAGAGCAAGAACAGGGAGCAGGGACAACATCTGGAACAGTGCCTGTGAGGAGATTTGCTCCCCAGAGAAGGCAAAAGGTGCTCTGAGCTCCCACATCAAACATGTTTGATCATGTAGGAGTGCAAGCTGGGAGGCCCTGAGACAAGAGCCTGCAAGGGCATGAAGCAGCAGCATGTGCACTTTGTGTTTTGTAGTCTCTATTTCTGAGCAGACATGAAGGCTTGGGAGATATGAAGAATATCAGCTGTCCCTCCTGGTGGCCGATCTTTGTCTGTCGTTAGTTTAACTCTTAGAGGAAGTAGGGACTTGAAGAGAGCCTGATGAGAAGTCATAGCCAAGGCTATCATGATGACAGCTACCAGGGCGGTGACAAAAATATTTGTTACAGTCTGTGGGACTGACAGGAGGTCAGATTAGGTTCAGATTAAACACCAGGTAACAAAGTCTGTGGCTCTTTGTAAAGATACAATACCTAAAGGCTTGGGATAGTGAACAGCACATAAGTCCAGCCTCCAGTGTTGAATAACTGCCAAGACAGAGATATCAATTTCACCAGCCATAACTTTCAGGTTCTTCACATCTCTTTGTTGCTCCCTGTTTTGCTTAAGCTTCTTTCTACCTACCAACTTGCCATGATCAACCCTGCTTAATTTAGGGGATCTGTTGGTCCGTAGACAGCAAGAACAACTCCCCAGCCATCCTTGAAGCCCTTTGGTGCTCAGGTTGCAGTGGTTTTGGACCACTTATATCTTCTGCAGACAGTGGAAACACATTGTGTGAGGAATCAGAACATTGATAGCCTTATCACTGAAGACCCTCAAGTACTGACTTGTACCACATGTCTCAGAAAATGTTTTTTGTAATCTAATGGTATAAAATCATGCTTAGATGAAATCCCCAGTACAGTGGTTTAACTGAATAGATTTATTACTGTACTTAAAATTCCTATTTTACAATCTTTGTAATTAATGAACACACAAAGAACATATTTTACAAAGACTTAGAAAGGTTTTAAGGACCATGAATCTGCTTTCGGTCATTGTAATATGCATTTGAAAGGGGGTATTTTTTCCCTTGTGTACAGGAACAAATTAGATATGAAAAATACAGTAATGTTCATAACAAGGGAGAGCAGATAACACAGCAAATTTATCCCTGTGGTTTAAAGCACTAGACTGAAGTTCAAAGGGTCAGATTTTGTTCCCAGCTCTGCCACAGAGTAGTCTGTGACCTTGGCTAAGATGTTTTGCCAGATCTGGACTGAATACATTAGTAATTGTCTGTCACTGTTGTGGTAGACATGGCAGACGGAACTGCTACTCAACCACTGTCTAGACTTGACGATGCTACACTTCTAGCTGGCACCGACATACTAATATCTCTGTAGCCAGCAATTTAATTAGACTTTATGCCAAAGCCCTAAAGAGGAGTCTTGGGTTGGTCCCTTCTGCTATGTGATTGTACAGAGAAGCTCTTAGCCTGAGCTGCACAAGGGACAGTCAGATGACAATGTGCATGTTTGCACAGGTCCTTCCTCACACAGGTGACCCAGGATCTAATTCTTACTCCACTGAATATGAAGAAGAGACTTCACTTCATTGTCCCACATACCCAAGGTTTCTATCACTCTTCCCTAGGACACAAGCTGGCAAGCTCTTTACTGTCATGGGATGATTAAATGTTCTCTCAACAGAAATATTGGAAAATTGACTCTAGCAGTAAAGAGATAGTGGTACTTTCTTGCCCACATGTGCTTAAGGCATGTTCCCTTTTTCCAACTTGACTAGTGGAGGAAGGTCTCTGTTCCCCTCTGTTTGGAGATCTCTGCATATGCTCTCTCTAGGAAGGAGGCACCTTTGATCTTGCATACCTGAGGATTTCATTATGTGGCAAGGGGAAAAAATAACCATATTCTACAACAGTCACCAAATTGTCTTGAAAGTAGACCCTGAAGTCCTCAGATGTGCAGAGCTGTATAAGTCCTATGGGTTTCCATAGGTTTTGGGTGCCTTTATTCCATATTAGACCTGCTCAATTCTTCAGGTGCAAAGTGGAGGTGACAACACATGCCTCCTTTGACTGGTGTATATGGGATGCTCTTTGGGAAATGGGAATGTCTTACCAAATATTTACTTGGTGTTTGGAGTAGGCTACTGTAGTGACACCTTGCATGTCTTGGTAATGCAGCTGATGATGGTGCCAGCAGTCTGTATGTGAGTGCCACAAGCCCATAGATAGCTGTCAGAGCAATGAGAAGCATTTTGTGAAGGGCTTGGCTGGGTTATGTCCATGTCTGTCATCACTCCCATTCAGAATTTTAAGAAGTGTTCTTGCCCTGAGAGCTATCTGGATATAAATTTGGGGTCTTCAATTGCCTTGAAGCTTTTGCTATGTGTGAGGGTCTGCAGTCAGTGACAGGAGGAGGTTTTTCCTAACGGCGACTTTCACACACACCATGATGAGTATTTCTGGGGAGCTGTCACTAACATTCCTGGACCACAGAAAAATATGATCATTTGGCAGCTCCAGACATGACTGTAGCATATAAAAGGAGAAAGGGTGGGGCTGGGGGAGATCCCAAAGGACACACAGTAGCCTGTTCCCACACAAGGACTGGTGGGTGTGATGCCAGTCCCAGCCATTTGCTCAGGGTAAATTAAGGGCATGTTAACAGAAGTCAATGACATGAATTAAACTGGGTGGCTGGGAGAAGAGCTGTTCCCAGAGATGGCATTAGTCCCAGATGAAGTCCTAATGGAACCAATATGTAGAGAAATTTGTAGACTGAAAATCCCGTATCAGTGATCCAAGCACTGGGGTAGAGTATGAAAATGCACCAAAATCATAAACAGAAGCTTTAGTCATCATCTGTAGAAATGAAAGCTGACAATGGTAGTGGCTGCCTTGGTCAGAGCTGTTTCACATTTGAATGGTCCCATATAGAGAAAGTTTGAATCAGAAATGCAGTGAAGCCAAGAAGGAATGAGACATTAAGCCACCATGAGGGATAAAAGGGAGAATATTTCAATATGTAAATAAACAGAAATCTCCTGGGTAGCAGAGATGAATATTAACTTAGAGCAAGAGGACAATGGCTAGTGATGACAAAGAGTAAGAGGAGTTGAAGCAGAATTAGTTGCACTGTCTGCTCTAGGTTTTGCATGTAAATGGATTGGAAAGTCGATGAATAGGCATTTCCTGGCTGAATGCTCATTGTTCAGCCACTTCTGGTTTTAGTTTGGTGTAGAATCATCATTAATTACTTGCAGAGCACCACAGATGCATTATATTGCTGCAGAAAGCAAGTCAGGGAATCAAAACTTGGGAAACTGGCACCAAACTCCTTCCTCTACTGTCCCACCTCATAAGGCTTTTGGTCAGACAGATAAACTGGGTCTGGGACTTCACTTCTCCACAACAGAGATGAGAATCTGCCCTGGACTGTGTTTTTGCTAAGATAGGAGCTCTTCATACCAGCATTACTGAAGGAGTGACTTGGGTTTCCCCAGCTCTCCAGCCTTCCTGGGAAGCAGTTGAGTTTGAAAGGGCTAAATGTGCAAGCAGAGGTTTCAGTCACTGAGGAGATGATTCTGCTGACTTGGAGTTGGCCAGAGACCTTTCCAAGATATTTTACAAGCATGTAAAAGCATAAGAGTGACTGTGCTGAGTCAGACCAGGTCTGCAGACTTTCCCTGCACCTCCTGGGGTGGAAGCTTAGGAAAGGATCATATTAAAAACACAAGGGGGTAGTGATACTGCCTGATACCTCCTCTGTGCCTGCAGAGTTGTGGCTTAGGGGCTTAGAAACATAGAACCATAAAAAATGTCTGGGTTGGAAGGGACCTCTAGAGGTCATCTAGTCCAAACCCCCTGCTGAGAGCAGGGACATCCTCAACTAGAGCAGGTTGCTCAGAGCTTCGTCAAGCCCCAACTTAAATGTCCCTAGGGATGGGGCCTCAACCACCTCCCTGGGCAACCTGTTCCAGTGCTCCACCACTCTCATGGTAAAGAAATCCCTCCTTATTTCTAATCTAAATCCACTCCTTTCTAATTTAAAACCATTACCCCTCATCCTTTTACTACAGGCCTTTGTAAACAGGCCCTCTCTAGTTTTTTTATAAGCTCCCTTCAGGTATTGGAAGGTTGATATTAGGTCTCCCCAGAGCCTTCTTTTCTCCAGGCTAAACAATCCCAGCTCCCTCAGCCTGTCCTTGTAGGAGAGGTGTTCTAGCTCTCAGTCATCTTCATGGCCCTCCTCTGGACCCTCTCCATCAGATCCATGTCCTTCCTGTGCTGAGGACTCCAGAGCTGGACGCAGTATTCCATGTGAGGTCTGACCAGAGCAGAGCAGAGTGGTAGAATCACCTCTTTCAATCTGCTGGCCACACTTCTTGTGCTGCAGCCCAGGATGCGATTGGCCTTCTGGGCTGCAAGCACACACTGGCTGCTCATGTCCAGCTTCTCATCTTGGCAAGCCACAGGCTGTACATCTGTGTTGAAGAGCTTCTGATAAACTTTTCTTCCCTCAGGTATGCATTTGCCTTTGAGATCTGTATAAATGTTTGGTATTCATAATACCTGCTAACAAGGAGGTCTACAGATGGAGTTCAGTCTTTGTGAAAAGGAAGAATCTTGAGGGTTTTTTCTAAGCCTCCTGCCCAATAACATAATTTGATGACCCTATTTATGCTCCTATTATATGAATAAATATTCTGTATGCCATGGTGTTACAGTTTGCACAGCTAATTATTATTTCTCTCTTGTACAATCTTTTATGATGCCAAGCAGTCATATTCTGTTTATACACTTCTCATGAAAAACAAAAAAAATTTACATTTCTGACTCTTTTAGAACTTTCCTAATTCTGCTATATCCTTGCTGAGGAGTAAAGCTCAGAGAGCAAAAGATCTTTCAAGATTTGAGTATTCTGTGGTTTCTTAAGTGACATCATCCTGTAGTTTTTTATCTCTTTCCAAATAATGGCTTCTCTTCAATGTGTTTTAGCCACAACTCGGTGTTCAGTTGACATTTTCATAGAACTCATTCTTATGATACCAACATTTCTTTACTGAGTGCAAAAGGGTGGTTCAGAGACCTTCTCTTTGTAGGAAAAAAGGGTTGTTTATGTTAATCAGTACATCATGACATTTACTGCTTTTGACTTTTATTCCTCAACCACTCTTTCAATAACTTTTCACAGTTACTTTCCTCTTTAGGTTTCCTTATAACTGAGTGTCCTTCACATATAATGTTGCCTTATTTATCACTCCCTTTTTAAGGTGATTTATGGATATACCACATGGAACAGACAGTATCCTAGACCCTGTGAATGTCCTCTGGTGATATACCTCTATGGTGAAAACAAGTCATTTATTTATACTCCTCAAGAGACATCTAACAGATTTCTCTTGTTTCATAAACTTCTTAATCCAAAGCTAGTTTCAAACTAAAGGTTTATGTGAATTAAAATCTTCTGTTCTTTCCCCTCTTCCCATCTTTTCAAGAAAAGACTTCAGAAAAAAATATCATTCATGTGGTCTTTTTTATCCTGCTGGAAATCCCATTAGACCCAGTGTAGCCATCATGGGAGTTATGTATAATTTAGATACACTTGGCAAACATTTAGTTGAACACAATCTTCAAGTCATTACAGATGCCATGAGAGGTCTTTTCAGGTCTTCTGTTGATGTGGCTATGTTTGGCCATTTCTGCAGTCAAGCGCCTGTTGATGGGAAGTGATATTTTGATACTAAGCTAGTCATGAAATTCTATGTGTGCGCAGTACCATATAACCCCACATTGGTTTTTTGGTTATTTTTGTTGTTGTTGTTTTGTTTTGTTTTTGTTTAGTTGTGGGTTTGTTGTTGTTGTTTGCTTAGTTTTGTTGCTGTTATTGTTGGGGTTTTTTGGCTTGGTATGGCTGCTGTATGAGCAAACCCTTCCAAAGAGATCATCAGCACACTGAGCAAAACTCACTCTGTTCTTCCAGGCTTTTCTATGTGTCTTTCTTGCTATCTTGTCCAAGACTGGGGAGCTACTACTTGTCTATCTCTCCAGCAGAAGGGAGAGAGTCCAGGGATGGGGCTGGGGTCCTTCCCACTGTCTCTGCTTGGCACTTGTTTAGCTCTGTCAATGCTACTCCCTCTGCCCAGGAGCCTCAAAGCTGATCAGAGATAACCAGCATCTGGAGATACTTCTCCCGGCAGAGAAAATCAAAGTTTTTCCCATCTCTTCCCTATTCTTCTGTGAGTGACAGACCTCTGGATTAGTCCTATCTCCTGCCTTGTACCCTCTTTCTCATTGGGCAATAATGAGTCTTCCTTCCATGATCCAGGATGGACACTGGGGTCCAAACTCCATACATACATGTGACACCACAAACCTTCAATGTTTCCACTAAATTTAATCAAAATCATCCTACACTTTCACCAGCAAGAACAGGGGTGACTTCATTCCACTGGTACCAGCACTAAGACTGTTTCATTATCTTCCACTGCCACAGTGTATTGGCACCTAGATGAAAAAAATAGAGTGTGCCTGAATTTCTTAACTTGTACATTATCCCTCTGAAGGTATGTCAAAGTGGAGTTTCATGACAAACTGTATCTGCTCCTAATGCAGTCAATAGTTTTCTAGGCCTTTACTATTAACTTCATTTACTTCTTTTAGGGTATTCTTCATCAAGGACCAGTCATCTGCCTTTGAAGTCTCCTACTGACTTCAAGCTTTCTCTTTTGTGTTAGAGGAAAATTAATTACTGACTGTAAAATCAGCTTTATTCCTCACGGACAACACAATTTCAAGCCCTGTCTTTGAACAGTGACGCACACAACATTGATGAGGACCGCACGTTGCACTGTATTTTTTTCATTGAACTTACTGTCCCCTTTACACGTCAGTCTGTAAAATGTCCATCCAGAGTTTTCATTTCTGGTCATTTTTGTGCAATCCAAAATGAAACATGCATAGGAATTATTCATACCATAAGGTGACTCATAAATTTTTTCTACAAGAGACACTTGATTCTGAAGTAGCAGCAGATGAATACAGGAAAATGAAGGAACATATTGCAGGATATTATATCAGACCTAAGGGCTGCAGGCCCATAATTTTCGTTAATAGACCTATAGCTTTCAAATATAATATTATCCCAAGATTAGATCATACAGCCCGGAAAAAAAATGTGTTACAGGGATTTTATTTGTCTTCTGTGAGCTGGGATTTGAAGGCACTGTAAAAAGGGCACAATATCTCTGTAGTCATGACTGTTTCTGGGTCTGTAGTTTGAAGAAAAAAAAAAAAAAGTAGTTGAATTTGTTTGATAACTGGATAGATCAATCCAGGTTTGTGGCAATTTCCTTTAGTTAGTAGAAATCCCAGTATGTGATGCCTGAGAGCCCCTCTATTGCATTTTCCTGCCTCTGGCAGTGGTCAACAATGATCACTTAGAGAAGGGGAGCATAAGGAATTTCTTGCCCAGCAAACTCTTCTCTGATAGCAACATCTGGCTGGGCAAGCAGATGGGCAGGTACTGAGGCTAGGGCAATTCCACAATTGTGATGAACTGAAGCAGAGGCATAGTGGTTTTTAATCATGCTTTTCTGTTCTTCCCGGGACTTAAACCACCTTTTCTTCACATGCATCAGAAGAAATCTCATCCCTTTTATGACTACTATGAACCACAGCCCCCCAGGCAAATTACAAAGAAAGCTCTTACCAGCAGTCAAGGAGTTTGATAATTTTTTAATTGCATCTCTGGGAAAAGTCCAATTATAACCATTTCCCAGGTGTGGAAATAAACACTTTGTGTGGGTTGCTCCCATGGTTAAGAACCTCCTACCATGTCTTGACTTACAGACCAAGAAAATTGTCTTCCTGCTAGGTAAGATTAAAACAAGAAAAGTGTGTTGTTTTAGCCCTGTTTCTAAACATTAAAGCTTCTCAAAAGTCTCAGAAAAACAAACAATAAATCCCAACCCCAGCAATACAAAACTATTCCACTATCTCTTCTTGTCCTTTCTCCTATGCAGAACAGCTGGGAGCAGCTTGTTAGGAGACACCAACTTACGGTCAGATCATCCTCCTTCTCCAAGAGTGAATAACAGCTGAAACCAAGAACACTTCTGGTGATAGCCACAGTGTAAAGAGACAGCTAACAAGGAGAACACTGGATAGGAAAGCTGCTCCCCAGTTTGTTCTTCACAGAAACCCTCATTACCTAAATGAAGCTGTTAAACCTCATTCTAGGTATCTTGACAGGTTAATTTATTACTATTCTTTTTCTAACAATAGGAGGCAAAGCAAAAAAAATACATATTTGGGGGGTTTGGCCTGAATCACATATCCAGGGATCCAGACCAATTTATCATTCTGATCCTCTCTCCAGTGTGTATGATATGGATATCTCACTTCCAGTTGAGTTTTGGAGCAATGAGCTTTATTTGCCATAGTCACAGGAACAGCTTTATTGATTTTAATCACCTCAAAATCACCTTCATTAACTCAAATCAGCTTAAAACACACAATTCAAGTCACATCAGGGGCCTGATGATATTTTCCTCTGCCAGCGTTACTTTTTTAATTTTGTGGGGTTCAAAACACTCCAGAGCAGTGGGGTGGGCTGTGTTAGGGCGTGGGGAGAACTGACCCATTCATCCCTCTCAGATGCATGGGTCTTCCTCATGAACCCCTGAAGATACCATGGCATGATTGCCCCCATCCCGATATGAAGTCCAACAGATGGCTGGATTATGTAGGATGTGTGGCCCAAGGGAGGCAAAGCGCTGGTTGAAGGAGGGCTGTTTCAGAGTAGTTTGAAATTATATCAGACATGAAGAACATAAACCAGCCCAAATCTGCCTTCTGAATGACTAATTGGGCTGACTCTCGACTGAATATTGGATGGTGCCTCATACACAGCCAGACTTTGCTATCATGCTCCACTGATGCTAAAAATGAGTAGTGTGGTAATCCTCTCTCTGGTGGAGAAATGTTTTGCAGTGTAAAAGGTGTGTCTCAAACTTTTTGAAACCCCATGAGTTCTGCAAACACTAGAAATGATAAAGCCCAGTTTTGTACTGAACTACTGAGCTGTGGCTCTTGGTTGATTGCCTTCGGTACCTGTAAAGCCTATGAGCTCTAATTTATAATTTTCTTGCTGCAGGGTCATTTATAATCTCTCTCTCTCTTTCTTATTCTCTCCCCTTATGTGAGTTCTCAGATGAGCGTTCATAGGATGTCTCTTCGGGCCAGCTGATGAGAATGCGACACAGCTGAGACATGGGAAAGACACAAACGCCCACTCACAACCCACAAAAGCCTTCTTCTGGGGGATTATAAGTAGCCAAAATGTCTTACACCCAAATACAAAGGAATTAGAGAAAGTTAGTAATTTCCAAGACTTTGGGGCTAGCTGGAACCTTTAAGATAATCTTATCTGAGTTGTACAACATAGGCCAAAAAACTGCGCTAAATAGCTTCTGTGTAAAGCTAATTTTTTTTTCTCTTTTTCTCTTTTTTTCTTTTTTCTTTTTTCTTTTTTTTTCTTTTCCTTTTTTCTTTTTTTTCTTTTTTTTTTTTTTTCCCTTTTTCCACTAACAAGCATCATCTTATAGAAAAAACCAGTAAATTGGGATTCAAGAAATCATCATTCAGTACATAATCTCCTGTTTCACTTTGTGTTGCTTAATTAATTCTGTGCTTCAATTCCCTCTGGGCAAAATATAAACAACAATACTTCACTGTTTCACAAAATTATGCTAAATGCTAAATGTTTGTGAAGTCATTCAGATACCACAGTGGTGAGAGCCATGGAAAAATCTATACATAAATCAGAACTGTTTGTATTTCTGCTGATAGCAGAGATATCACAGACTTTTTCTCGTATGGGTTTCATTTCTTTTAAATCCCCAAGTGTGGAGAAGATGTCACCTCTGTCATATTACACAATGAAAAAAAGAATTAAGCTTATCAACATCACAGTACAAAAAAGGGGAATATAGACTTCTTAGCAACAGTGTCATTCTTCACAACTTCAAAGCACTGTAGAAATATCTGCCAGGAAGCTGACTTTCCACTCTGATGTTCAGATTCCCAGGGTATTGTTTCTATTTTGGTGAAATGTTTGTTGTGACAGCATGACCTTCCTGAAAGAAGAGCTTCAACATTTGAAAGCCCATCCCTGGCAGAACTACATGTCAAACTGCATTTTAAAGTGGGTCTTCTAAGATATATCTAAAAGCATGTATTGATAATTCCACTCTTTCTTATTAATTGACAAGGAGTTGTCCATACAGGGGAGAATCAAACAAGTCTTTCTCCTCCAGTGTGTAATAAAGAAGTTGGGGGGATACCTTCATGGGAGGAGCTGGGTTTTAACATCATAAACATAGTTTTTGGGGAAAAAAAAAAAAGGAAGTTGAAATGGGATGTGCTAAGGAGGCCACCTTCCTGCCATTCCCCTCTTCCAAGGTGGGGAAGGGCACAGAAAGCTGTGGGGCTGCTCCTGGGACAGTGATTTGCAAGTGGAGAGCTGAGTTTTGGATGAGATGCTTTGGAGGACCTAGCCTCAGTCCTGGGCAATTAAGGTCAGTGGTCATAGGAAAGAGTACTCTGCAAATCATTAGTCCTGAAAAGCTCAGAAATTGAGTTGCCTATGCTAAGGACCTCACAGCATGACCCCTCAAAGCTCAGGGGTGAGAATGCCTTCTCTTCATTATGCAGCATGGTCAGCACTGGGGTTTGGTCTGTTTCCCAGGACAGAGTGGCTCTGTGAGTTGGCATCTGTGTACGATAGGAAGTGTCTGTTTGTCTTCTTCCTAAACCCAATGGTGAATGTCATACAGAGGGCTCAAGATGGTGTCATGAAAACAAATTGTTTGGAGAAAATTCCAATAAAGGCTCTAGCTGAGGAAAAAGCTGTAGCATGAGCCCAGACATTCTTTGACAGAAGGAATCATTTGCATAACCTCACTCTGGAGGAGACCATGGGATTATTTTGTTTTGAGTCCTAGATTCAAGGTAAAACTTGTTCATTGGGATGGAAGGAGGAGAGCAAAAGTGAAGAGTGCTCCCCAGAGATTTCAACTTTGACATTTTGCAATCAATTTTTGGCTTCCCTCTCACTATCTAATCATTAAATCTCACTTTTTCTTGAAAGCAAACGCAGACTTCCAGCTGCAGCACATGCACTGAAATCCACCGTGTTGCAGAACAGCCTTGCTGTAGCCTCCTGTTGCTCTGGCACGATGCAGAGCAGCAATAAGCAGTGTAAACAGATCAGCCTGGAGAAATAAATATTAGACTAAAGATTATTTAATGACTGTTTTTAATTAAGTAATTTACTGATCAGGGTCAGAAACATGGGGTCCCGCCTCCCAAGAAGACCATGAGGACTATGGTCTGCAAGAGGTGTAAATCAGGGAAATTTCTTTGAAGTGCAGAAGTTGTGCCAGTTTACACCCAGATAAGGATCTGACCCTGTGAGCTTGCCACTTGCTTCATCTGGAACAAGGGCAGGCCCAGGTTTTGCAAGACTAAAAAAGATCAAAGAGGTGCAGTTTCTTGGAAACAGTGGAGGAGGGAAAGCCAGTAACTAAAGATTTCCTGCTCCTTCTGTAGGAGAAATGAACAAACAACCAAACAGAAAAAGCAAGCAACAGGGTTCCTGCTATAACCAAGCCTCCTTTTAAACATCTTTCTCCATCTGGGATATGTGTAATTGCTATCTTCCGGTTCAAGCTACAAATAAAAGGCACTGTAAACATTTTAGAAGGGCCTAGATTCATCCTACCTAAATATAGGCAATGATCTGTGCTTTCCATTTTACAAGCACGTCACTCTAGGCTCCCTCTATAATTAATAGAAAGTATGTACTTTCTATGCCACTAAGCCAGAGGGACAGTGACTGAGACCTGGTCTAAGCTTGATATTCACTGCTTATGATCATCACTTTCTGGAGTTTGCATTGAATTTACACAGCCTTGACTCTGCTCTGAACTCTGTGGCTCCCAGACCTAATGAGCCCAGAAACCAATTGCACCCTGGACTGCATCAAGAAGAGCATGCCTAGCAGGTCTGAGGGAGGTGCTCCACTCTTTGTGGAGACTAAAACTGGAGTCTACAGCTCTGGGGTCCTCAGTAAAGGAAAGACTTGTTGAAGCAGGTCCAGATAAGGGCCATGAAGATGATCAGGGGGCTGGAGCACTTCTGCTATGAAAACTGGCTGAGAGTTGGGGTTGTTTAGCTCGGAGAAGAGAAGGATCTGGGGAAACCTTATAGCAGCATTCAGGTACCTAAAGAAGGCCTACAGGAAAGATGGGGAGGGACTCTTTATCCCAGAGTGTAGTGACAGGACAAGGGGTAATGGTTTTAAACTGAAAGAGGGTAGATTTAGATTAGATATAAGGAAAAAATTATTTATGGTGAGGGTGGTGAGACACTGGCACAGACTGTCCAGGGAAGTTGTGGATGCTCCATCACTAGACATATTCAAGGCCAGGCTGGATGAGGTTTTGAGCAACCTGGTCTAGTGTAAGGTTTCCCTGACCATGGTAGAGAGGTGGAACTAGATGAACTCTAAGGTCCTTTACAACCTAAATCATTCTGTGATCCTATGAGTGTTTCTATTCAAAGTATCTGAAATGACATAGGCAATGCTGATCCCAACAGCAGAGTGTGGTGCTAGGATGAAACCATAAAGGTGTTGAATGCTCTGAGTAGTGGATCAGGACATTGTGGGGTGTTTGAAGGTGCAAAGCTTGCTCAACCAGTGTTGGAAGACTGTATGACTGGTTTTACTCCTCGATCAAGGTCAAGCCTGACCAGAGCCAGGGAGGTAGTGAAAAATGAACATGGATGGACAGGCCAGAGAAGGCTTAAGCCTGCCTCTGACATACTTCTGTTCAGCACAGCATGTAGTAAACATTTATTTAGGAATGGCTTGTGATACACACAAATAAATGCTCTAAGACCTGATGTCTGTGGACATCTGTTCATATCTATGATGGCACAAGATATACACATGATTTAATGGTCATTTCCCTACACATCAGCATAGTGTCTGTCTCAGCATAGTCTGTCATCACCTCGTCTCATCTCCGTCTGATGACTCACATGGTCACCTTCCCAGCACAAGTGTGGCATAGAGAAGATCTTACATCCTGCTAGGACAGCGTGGCAAAGGGAGACTGCTTGCTGTGCCCCAGGAGAAGAGGAGCACTCACATGGGAGCCTCGCAAGAGCTAAACCTGTGTTCATGCTACCAGACCCTCCTTTCTTACACATTTGTTAATAAGTTGTGCTCCTAGATGCTTCAAATTCTTACATGATTTCTTGAATTAGGCTTCCATAAACTCATCCTGGTGTGGTTACCCTGCCCTGTTGGACTTGCTGAGTATAAGAAAGGAAATAATTTTTTATCCCTGGAAGAAAATAACAAGTCATGTTTTAATGTTGTGTCCATAGAGACAAAAACAGTATGATAGAAATGAAGATTAATTGGAAAAAAAAGAATCAAAGAAGATAATGTATTGGTGGATCATGCTTTAGACCTGGCAGTTTTGAAGGGCTGGACATTCTTGTCAAGCAGCCTGCTGATTCATGATCTGCAGTCCTTGGAGGATATATTTGTGATTGCACCCAGATGTTTGTCAATGAGAATGAGCAATGTCATGTGTGTGATGAAAATGGAGAAAGTGTTGGTAGCTCTGCTGGCCACAATTGAAAAGGAAAAGGGCTCTTGCAGCATGTACACACCAGGGTGAGTTGTTGGGAGAAATGAGTAAAAGGTGATGTGGTCTGTCTGGTTTCTTGGTATTTGTTTCCTAGAGACCTACTCAGTCCTTTGTGGAAACATTTGGATTAACATGAATTTTGCTGGTGGGCCAGTGTGCTCTACATTACCCCTCTCTGTATGCTGGCATGCAAGGAGTTTGATCCTGCAAACCTCCAGAGGAATATGAGGTATCTTCTTTACATCATCTTTGTTTGGAGTTACTTGTTATTTAGTGTGATGTTCTTCTACCTTCGACAACACTATACACATAAATGGTGATGCTATGGAGGTAATGAAACAGCAAAGCCCCCTCTTCAAGCTACAGGAGCACTCAGGTTTATTTTAGGACAGCATATTTACTGCAAGCAAAAGGAGATGATCTGATGTGACATACAGCACTTTTGTACCAACACAAATCTTGATGACAGTTATTACATCAGTTTATTTTTGGGAAAAAAAAAAATCCCTCTAAACCAAACCAACAATAATGGTAAGAAACTTGAAGGTAGTCCGAACCCAGGTTAACAGACCTATTTCAGCATCACAAGTTGCTGTGCATGGGCTTGCACAGAGTGGAATAGGTGGAACACATATAATAAAAATAGCAACACTATCAAGCTTTATTAGATAGGCTGAATACAGGAAAAATATCACAGTGGTTGTCAAAGGGAATGTGTGTTGAATGAGGTCTTGAATGTCTCACAATATTTTTAAGACACCTGGAGAATTAACCCAGAATAAAGATTCCCCTCCTCACCATAATGTGAGGAGCTGTGCCCTGAAAAAACTCACATGCTTAAAATTCAAAACACTCTCCGAAATATTTGCTGTGACTGTGACTGTCAAAATCACATCACTGTTACTTGAGCAGAGGGGGTAGCTGTGAACCCAAACATAGCTCCTTGTTGCCTGGAAAATTGTGGATCCTGGGAGTTTGATAAATTTTGTTGTAGGGAATTCTTAACGAAAAGCCCACAGGGTTGAATGAGACAGCTTCAAAATAACTGCAGCCTCTGCCTGTATGTTTGACCTTACACTGGGGAACAGAAAAAAATGTAGTATTTCTTAGCTAAAATATCTCAAGCAGTGAAGCTTGTAGACATTCCTAGGATTCAAGCCGAGTTAAAGGAGAAATTAATAATACTCAATTAATGGAGCCAGAAAGGTTAGACAGGTCAACAGAAAACAGTCTTAAAAATCAGTGAAGATCATTTACTCCCTCCACATTCTTGTCTCAAAAAGGCGTGTAGAGTGAGCTGTCAGTTTAACGTAAGCAAGTGCAGATAAATGCCATCAGATGCTGATGCTCTGGAGAAAGGATCAGCTTTATTCCGCAAAGCAACACTGAACAGCAGTGACAAAACAAAAACTGTCAGGAACAGAACCTAAGGAAAACTCTGCCAGGTCCTCAAGCTGTCATCCATAAGGATCAAGGCTTCCTGCAACATTTGCTTTGAAGAAATAGATTTTGGCAGAGGGGGAAATACCTACTGGGTCTTGAACTGGACAATGCTATGGTACCACATCTGTTTCCCGTCTCACTTTTGTTCTTGCCAAACGCCTGTGTTGCTCACTTGGGTGGATCTGCTGAAGGTCACCTGTTTATTCTGTGGTTAATGCCATTACTGTTTTTGGTTATGCAAGTCCAACGTTTGTTTTGTTTATGTCATTGCACCAGGAACTGTGCAAGCAGAGACAGGCAGATAGAGGCCGGGTCACTGAGCAGGACAGCAGTGATTTTCATTCTAGGGAGCATTAAGAAGAGTGTGACCAGCAGGACAAGGGAGGTTCTCCTTTCCCTTTACTCTGCCCTAGTGAGACCACATCTGGAGCATTGTGTCCATTTCTGAATTCCCCAGTTCAAGAGAGACAGAGAACTACTGCAGAGAGTCCAACAGAAGCTATGAAGATGATGAGGGCACTGGAGCATCTCTGTGACCAGGAAAGGCTGAAAGCCCTGGGGCTGTTTAGCCTGGAGAAGAGAAGACTGAGAGGGGATCTTGTCAGTGCTTATCAGTATCTCAGGGGTGGGGGGCAAAAGGATGGGGCCAAACTCTTTTCAGTGGTTCCCAGTGGCAGAATAAGGGACACTGAGCACAAACTGTAACCCAGAAGTTTCCATCTGAGCATGAGGAAAAACTTATTTCCTGTGAGAGTGGCAGAGCCTTGGAACAGGCTGTCCAGAGAGATTGTGAAGTCTCCTTCTCTGGAGAGATTCCAAACCTTCCTGAATGTGTTACTGTGCAGCTTGATCTAGGCAAACCTTCTTTAGCAGGAGGGTTGGATGAGATGATCATCTGAGGTCCCTTTCAACCCCTACGATTCTGAAATTCCCAGCAACTGGCAGATAGCTTTTAATCTCCAAAAATCCTTGTTGTTGCCTTTGTTCAGGTCAGAAGAGATGGCAAATTAGGGTATTATTTTTGAAATGTTATTTTTTCACTATCATGGTCTCTGGGACACAGAAGTGTCTTACTTTTCCAGGCTTCAGTGGGAATCCATTTGGAGAAAGATGTTCCCTTGCTCAGAAACTGCAGGTTTTTTCCCTTCAGTCTTCTGCTGCATATTCTCATGGGGTTAGCTGATCACCCCATGGGTGTGGCAGAAGCAAGACTGAAATCTATGCATACCAGGACACATATTCAGAAAAAAATTCTAATATTTTAGGTATGAATTGGAGATGAATGCAGATGAATTGGAAACATATGTATCTCCACAGAACCAAAAGTCAAAGCAGAGCTGTTCATCTGCTGGATTTTATGCACTACTACTGGCAGAGAAATCAATGATGAATACACTACTTCAAAGTTGTCCTTACAAATGCCTTTTCTTATCCAATGCAATCATCCAAATGGCACCAACCTCCAGACAGGCAGATGGTAATGTTGCTTTGTTCGTGCAGCTGGGTGATGGTACAAAAGTCTATGAAATTCCCAGTAGGAAATGCTAATTTCAGATGCCACAAGTTTAAGTACGTGAACAAAGATATTGCTCACAGGAAGAACCTTCAAAGCAAGGATTTATCATGCTTTAAACTTGGCACTTCCCATCAGAGGAAACTTGGTTGCCCATTTGAAATCCATGGCCCAGAGACATTGAATGGCAGGTCTAGGATTAAAGGAAAGTTCATAGGTTCTGCATGAAAAATTGTGACATGTTTTACATGCATCTATGATCGTCAGCTCACATGTGGAGAGCGGTGCTCTCAGTGTCCCAACATTGAGCCTGACCCAATGTGTAGAAGCCAAAGCAGAGAGAAAAGCAACACACAGGTGATTTTTCATAAATGCTCCCTTTTTCTTCAATTAGTTACTCAGAGCATAATAAATGGGATAATAAGTGGTGTTAGGACATTTGGATTTTGTGTCCCATTCTTCTTTCTACATGCAACTACATCTCTTGGCTGAGTTGAATGCTCTGTTATGAAGACAGTATTTTAAATTCAGCTGCTGTGGAAAGGGTCCAGTCCCAGGGCAGACTTGGGAAAAGGTTAAGCTACCACCAGTACTCATGCAACACAAAAATCACACCTACAGAGATAAACCCTGAAGATGATTACAGTGGTGGTGGTGGCTGGTGTGAAGACCCTGCCTTCAGGACAGTTGTAATTTGTCCAGATGACTTTATATATATCAACTGAAATTCAGAATAAGCGTTATAAATTATGTGATGTATGTGTAAATATAAGTGCCACATGTGCCACCAGCAACATCTCCTCACCAGTGCTTATTTTCAACTCTGTCTTCCTGATTTGATTCCCCTTCCTCATTTTTATTGTCAGCCATGGATGGACATTTTAGTCAAATTTTTGGTTCTTGAAAGCTTTTTCTTCCACACAATTTTCCTCATAAAAGCAGATAAACTTCTGAAGAAAAGGGGCGTCTGCTAGAAAACAGCCCAGCCAGCCTGGGGACATCTGAGACCGACTTAGCTGGATACAGCTGGAGCGTCTGGGAGAAAGGGACAGTCTTAGTTCAGATAAGATTTTTTTAACCCTCTGAAACAAATCTTCAGCTGGAAAACGCAATCCAAACTTGACATCTTTTGGGGATGGAAAATGTACAGCTATGACTAATTTTGTGACTATCTCATTTTTCCTCCTTGCTGATTCTATTAGGATGTTTTTGCAGAGTGAACCTGTGAGAAACCAAGATATTGTTCTCAGTGAAGTGTTGAGATCACAGGGCATGTGATTATTTTTTTCCTTTTTCTTTTCTTTTCTTTTGGTCTCAAAGCAGAGGGAAGACAAGCGAAAAAGGGGGAGGTTAGTAACAAAGTTATTTTGCACACATGCAAACATACACTTTAGATCTCAGTGATGCAAACCAGATGTTTACCGTCTGACTCTTAGGAAGACTCTAATTCAACTCATCCAGAGTTGCAGAAAATATGGAAACTTGTATCAAAATGTTGCCAAAAGAAGATTTAGTTATTATCTAATAGGAACTATGCACTTGTATCCAATATGGTTGGTACAAATCAATCCTTGGTGATTGAAATACTGTTCCTTAATCAGCTGAAATTTCGGAGACTCCATTGTTATTTGTAAGAAAAGAGTTTCACCAAAATTTTTTCATTCTGTGTCAAGATCTCCCAATTTCTCCTCTTGTGGTTCCAGTTCTGAAATTTAACTGCATTTTAATCAGCCTGATGTCCTCAGTTAAAAAATAACAGAATTCCCATCAATCCCATAACCCCCTTCATAACTTTATTGACCTCTCAGCTGAGAGCTGCTGCTGGATGCTTGGCTGTTTTCATGCTGCTCATTCAGGTCTGTACTGGCTTCTGATTCTGTTTTTATTTCATTTTGTTTGGGTTTTTTGCATATAGGTCATCTGATATTATTTATGATCCCTGGTTGCATACAATTTAAATAGGAGGATGACAGCTCCAAAATACAGTTTCAGTGATAATTTTAAAGTGAATAAATGTTACAGTGCATTTCAGGATTCCCAGACTCATTCTCATAATCACCCAGGAATCAATAACAAGACCTTGTCAGTCAAAGTGAACCAAAACCTGGGTTTTAATTTAAAAGCATATTTACAGCTCTGGTTTAAGGTTAGCATTCTGACAGCACTCTGGTTTCCAGTTGCTATCACACTCCTCTTCAACAACTGATGGCTCTTTATTTACTCTTTTTATGTTTCTGAAATATTTTGGATAATATTCACCTCTCCTAATTTTTATGTGTATGTAGTGGAGGCATCCCGAGGAGTTCTGGTTTCACAGGTTCAGTTTATAGTCAGTGAATAGAAATAGGTGCTTTAGAGATTCATCTACCTTATTTTACATATCTTTGTGAGTAAGAGGTGTTTTTTACCCTGTCGCTATGGACATCATCAGCTCAGCTGATAACTCAGATATCTGCATTGGGTGAGCTGAATCTCACCATTTTTGCCTCTATGGAAAACACAGTTCACATTCAATGTAAAGTTCAAATGCATTAATTCAGGAGTAAGTGGTGTTCTCTCCCCTCTGAGGACCATATAGTAGTCCCCCGTTAGTCTTCACACTCCTTGTCCACTCTAGCTAAAGGATATACTCTGTGTCAAGCAATTACAACCACTATCTTGAATTACAACTACCCTACCTGAAGGCAGAATTATGACCTTCATGCCATTACTGTTTTGAAACAGCTCTAAAATCTGTTTGAAACTTCAAGGAAGGTTTGTTCAAAAAACCTCAGTCTGTTTCAGCTTCTGAAAGATGGCTGTAAGGAGGATTTTCAGATGTCCTTCATGCTTCATGTGGCCCAGGTGGGACTGAATGAAGATGGTTTAAGAAGAGATTTGCTTGCACTCCTTTTCCAAGCTGAAGATACAGGTGTACTCCACAGCTGTGGTGGGTGTCCACGTAAGCATATCATTAATTTCAGGGAGCCCTATTCCTGGATAGCTAGAGATTTGTGAGAAAGGATGAAAGAGGTTCATATGTAAAGCTTGGCATGGAGATCACTGGGGAGGATTGTAGAATAGGAGTCAGCTGAGATGTGAAGGCTGTGAACATAAAAGGAATCAAGGGATTATTTACTGAGCTTTGCTGAGAGGAAATAGCACAAATGGGATGAGGCCCAAAACAAAACGTCAGCCTGGCTTTCGGGAATCTGGATGCATTTTTAGGATGCCCGGAGTGAGGATTAAATAAGCAGTGAGTTATCAGATAAGATGCTGAATCATGTGAGATAATAATGATAAAACATGGAAGAGTCCCAGCCTTGCAGCTGAGATCCTGGCTTTTTCATCTGTTTGCCAACCTTGGGAAACCTGCTTCTTGCCTTCACTCATTGTCTCATTAAGTTGTAATCGCTTTGGGAAAAGATTTTTGGGACTTGTTTTGAAATTATTTTACAACACCCACCCTGAGAGAACTATTTTCTATGTGGTATTAGTAAGCATCAGTAAGCAGTCTTCACCAGAGTCAGATTTACAGGGAGGATTGCTCACTGTAGTGGTGTTTCAGGTACCTAATCTATCCTGGACAGACCATGCTGGATTTGGATTTGACATAAAATGTTGTACACCAAGGGCTAGGTTTATGCTGCTGAACAGATTGCTACCTAAGATAGCAAATAGAAAATGTAATGGGAGGACAGGGCTTTAGCTTCAGGCTGCAAAGAGGACTGGTCTTCCCAGTGCTGACCTGGTAGGAGGCACTTAGGATTCATCTTAAATCTTTTCTCATGCAATATGTTAGAGGAATAAAGCTTCTCCCTTTTAACTCAAGGTGACCTTAAAGCTTTCATGGAAGACATGACATACTGAGTCCAAGTCCCTCCTGTCCCTCAGGTGCCTTGAAGACAGAGCTCCTTCCCCAAAATAAGAGTGCCCTTGCAACATGCTAAAGGACATCCTAGTACCACATTTCCCCACTGTTCTGTGGGGCAGGGTAGCATCTGTATGTCTTTACCAGACCAGAGTCTAAAGAGGTGACAGAAACATCTGGTTTATGAGGCCCATTGGATTTTAGGAGTAAACTGGGTATTGAAAAGTTGATGCTAAGACTCAGGCAGTCCTTTTTATACCACCAAAAGACTATCATAGGCTGCTATGGAGTGCTGCTACTGGGAACACACACATATGGGACTTTAAGGATCATTAGGGCTAGCAACTAGCTAATTGGAGGGTTTTGGTGTTATGTTGGCGCTAGAAGTAACAAGTCAGTGCTTGGGCTTTTGGTGGAATTTAGCATTTAAACTTTGAAAGCTGCTTCTTCCAATTTCCTGAGACCTAACAGGGTAATGATATTCCAGCATGTTAAAAGAAAATTTCCAGAGAATTGAGAGATTTTAGAAACAAATCAAAACTGAAACAAGAGCAGGATGTGATAGTAGCAGTAAAAACAACAGTGTTTTTTTTTTTTTTTTCTTCTCATGACAATAGTCCTCTGCTGGGAACTTTGCCTTCAGAATGACTGCTGGGAGGTTCTCTGGTAGAGACTGAGCAGGTGAAGTGCTTCCAAGCTTATGAACTCCAACAGATAAGAGCAGAAACTCATCTGGCAAAGAGACAGCTTCTTTTTTTTTTTCTTCCAAGGGAGCTTTCAGAGTTGCATTTCTGGGTAACCACAATTCACACAGAATATTTGCTCTTTGGGAAATGAAGCTGAGATAGTCTTCAGTCTGTCAGAAAATCCCAATAATCCCCAGGGAACATGGAACGTGAAGGGGAAATACCATTGGCTCCACAGTTCAAAGCAGAGATAAAAACTCCCCAAACTATGATTTTTCTGTTGAACAATGTTTGTAGGCTTTAATGTAAACTCTTTGCGTGCAGTCTCCTTGCTCTGAATTTCTCCCCCGCACATGTTGTTCCTGATATTTTTCAGTCCTTATATGGTGGAAAGGACAGAAGGTCACGTTCCCTTTGACGTGTGCATATGTGTGCGTGTAACTTACTGGCAGAGCTGCAATAGCCCTGGCCACTGCACTGTGTAGAGCTGTGTGGAAATTGGATCCTGCTACACTAGGTGCCTTAGAAAGATGTAAGCAGTGACAACCTTTCTCTCAACAAGATTACAAATGATATAACACATTGATGAAATAAGTAGATAAGTATATTACGGAGTGAGAGGAGACAAGATGATCATCAAATATAATAGGGTATGTTATATCAGCTGCTGAAAGGCTGTTAAAGGCTAAAAGTGGTTCTTGGCAGTCTGTAAGAGAGCTGTCCCTTAGACCTAATACTGGAGACCGGACTCGAATGAGTCCTGAAATCAGGTCATAGAATCATAGAATCATTTTGCTTGGAAGAGACCTTTAAGATATACCAAGTCCAATCATTAACCCAGCACTGACAGGTCACCACTAAACCATGTCCTTCAGCATCACACCTACACATCTTTTAAATTCTTTCAGGGATGGTGACTCAAGCCCTTTCCTCTGCAGCCTGTTCCAGGACTTGACAACCTTTTTTGTGAAGAAATTTTCTCTAATATTCAGTCTAAATTTCCTCTGGTGTAACTTGAGTCTGTTTTCTCTTGTCCTATTACTTGTTCCTTGGGAGAAGAGATCGACCCCCACCTGCCTTCAACCTCCTTTCAGGTAGTTGTGAATGAGGAGATCTCTCCTGAGCCTCATTTTCTACAGGCTCAACAACCTAGTTCCCTCAGTTGCTCCTCACAAGACTTGTTCTCTAGACCCTTCTCCAGCTTTGTTGCCTTTCTTTGGACATGTTCCAGCCCCTCAATGTCCTTCCTGAAGTGAGGGTCCCAAAACTGAACCCGGGATTTGAAGTATGGCCTCACATGTGCCAAGTACAGGCGGACAAACCCTGCCAGGATGATGTTCTCCTTCTTGGCCCCTTGGGCACACAGTGGCTCATCTTCAGCCCCAGGTCCTTTTCTGACAGGCAGCTTTCCAGCCATTCTTCCTCAAGCTTTTAGTGCTGCATGGGGTTGTTGTGACCCAAGGGCAGGACCTGCCAGTTGGCCTTGTTGAACCTCATCCCATTGGACTCAGCCCATTGATCCAGCCTGTACAGGTCCCTCTTTGGAGCCTTCTGCCATCAAGCAGATCAACTCACTTGATGTCATCCCGCTAATTAACTTGGTGTCTGCATCCTGCTGACAAGCCATGGGTAGAGTGCTTATTCTGGACTGCAAGCACTGTTGAGAGGAAAATAATACTATCAATATTTTTAAATGCCAGTCAAAATTAAGTTAAACTCTGATTTTACTCTGAATTTTGGCAGAATTTGCCAAATAGATTCATCAGGAAGCTTTGGGTCAGGGGATGAAGGTAACGATGAGGCGGCAGTACCACAACAGTCCTGCTCATGTCTGTCCAGTGGTTTAGTCTGGATGTGAAAATGGAGACTTAATTTCTGCTTTGACCAAGGACATCAGATTCCCTCAAGCTTTTCTGACACAGCAACACAGCAGGCTTTTTTGCCAGTACAGATCCTGGGTGCTCCAGACTTTCAAGAGGAAATCGTTCCCCTGCTTTGTGAGCTTCATTGCAGCAGATTTACTAATTTTTTTTACCCTTTCATGACAGGATTATAGCATGTTCACCTCCAGATGAAA
Organism: Megaceryle maxima; assembly: GCA_024605025.1. Taxonomy (NCBI): domain Eukaryota; kingdom Metazoa; phylum Chordata; class Aves; order Coraciiformes; family Cerylidae; genus Megaceryle; species Megaceryle maxima. Next base: position 103,461 of record JANHGN010026482.1, read on the forward strand.
TATATGATATAAAGTAGTTAGGAAATGTTTGAAGCTAATAAAAACAGCATAAAACCCTCCCAATTCCTCTATCCTGCTGACTTCAAAATGTACTGGTTGATTTACATTGACCTGAGAATGACTGTTAGGACAGACAAATGTATAAGATATGCAATATTTCCGGGAATAGCTGCTGAGATGCAAGCCAAGCATCTTACGTTGGGAAACATGGAAGGGGGAATTGTGAACCCATTCTGATCCTTGCTTCCGGTCCTGGAAGAAGGTCACCACAAACTCAAGGATGATACGGACCAGTGTGTCCTTGCTTCTGAAATTCTTGAATTCTCTAGTGTTTAAAACAGGATAAACATTTTGGCCCAGATCATGAGCTAGCAGCATGTTTTTCCCCAGAAGGAACAAGCTGTAAATTGTAATCTTAGATTTGAACTTTCTTTATTAACCCATTTTTCTGATCAGTGACAGCACCCATGAAAGTACACAGTATTAACAGCATGCAGGGGAAAAAAACAAACAAACAAACAAACCAAAACAAACAAAAAAAAGAAAGAAGAAGTAAAAACATATCTATTGTAACATGTTTAACCTGGACCATGTTTAACTCAAAATTGAATGCTTTTCTTACACTCTTTTGCGCAAATAAAAACTTGCCTAAAGGAGCTGGTTCCCTGAATTATACACACGATCAGCCTAAAAAAATCAAACCAATTCACTCTGGTCTTATATAATAATATCATATTATTTTATATAATCAAACTAGTGGACTGAGAAACAAGTCATATCTGGGCAGCAAGTACCATCAGGCCATAAGCAAACACCTGTCTTTTTCTGCAGCCCTTTAGACTAGTCCGCTTAGATGAGTAGGCAGACACACTCTTCCAAGCAAAGTAGAGGTGGCCTGTTTGCTTTCAATTAGAAAGCTTAACATAGCTAATAAAACATTCACAAAAAGAAAAACAAACAAACAAACAAACAGGACATTGATTCAAAGGTGAAATGCTGTAGAAACTTCAATTCCTGGCATTGCCAAGAAAGTCCATGGTCTAACAGTGGGTGTTTTCGAAGTATAACTTCCACAGGAACACACCATCCTGTAAGGAACAGAGAACACACTGTGATACTAAAGACAAGTAGATGTGAGGAAGACCACTACACAATGAGTTTCCTCTTGTCATTAGGGACAATATCTGGAATTCCAAGGATCTGAAGAGGCAGATGAGTCAGATGGGTCTGTGCTGTGCGGATCAGTTATGTTCAACATCCCCATTCCTGCCAAGCCCATGGAGAAGCTTCTGGAGTATCCTACTTACCTCTTGGGTTTGAAATGTTATAAATGAGAGTAAAAATTAACCTGCATGTTTCTTAGATATCTCTCCTTGTAATGAGGAAAATCAGGAATTAAAGCCAAAAGTAATTAAATATTCTGAATTAAGTTCTGCAACTGCCGGGTTTCCAAATGCAAAAACACCTCCTTCACTTTGTCTCACAGAATCAATTCATAAACTAGACCCTCTGGGACACCATTCAGGATCCCTGTAATTTCTTTTTTAACTGGGAACTGTCTTTAAGTTTTTATCAGAACGAACTGTCTGTGTTATTTATATGCACACCCATGTGTTCCAGATCCTTGGTTAACTAATTTATAGCCACTGAGGAATACAAAGAGCAGCATGCCATTATTTACATTTGGAGCTGGTTTTTTTTTTTAAGTTTGTCCTTTTTTAAAAGCTGTGACAGTGTTCTCAAAGTAAGATGCATTTTATTTATTATTTTATTGTATTGTATTTAATGTATTTCAATACAGCTGGTAATTTAGGTTCTGTTCTCCTTCATTCCTGGGTCAGACTAAGAGTATGAAAGTCTTTGGTTTTGGACATTCTCATGTGACTGTCTGCTTCAAGGGGCTGACGTTAATTGTATCTTCAATGACCAAACAGGGCGATTGCTTTTGAGGTCAAGGCAATGTGTGTGCAAGAGGGCTTTTTGGTAAGCCAACTTATATCAAAATCTCTAGTGGTTTGGGATCAAAGGAAATGGTGTTGTTTGTTATGTCTTGGAGAAAGATCTGTGGGCATTTGCTGGAAAGGAGATTCCAGAAATACGAAAAGTGGGAAATATGAGGCTCCTGTATTTGACTTTTTTTTTGGGGGGGGGGGGCTTGTTTCTAATCAATGCTGTAAGTGTTAATGGTTTGCTTTGTGCTAGTTGAGCTTGATAAACTCATTAAAGAAGGCTGTGGGAAGATAAAGCTGTGAGCCTGTAATAGCTGACTCAGGTCCCAGAGCAGAAGGAGAGTTCCCTGTTTGCTTGAGGTGGAGCTAACAGCCTCTGGCATAGCTGATAGTTGAAAGGGGAGTGACATGGGTCTGGACATGGGCCTTAGTAATCACTTGTGCTGGTTTTGGCTGGAGTAGAGTTAATTTTCTTTATAGTATCTGATATGAGGCTGTGTTTTGGATTTGTGCTGAGAACAGTGTCGATAACACAGGGTTATTTTCATTATTGCTGAGTAGTGCTTACACAGAGTCAAGGCATTTTCCTCTCCTCCACCCCACGAATGAGCAGGCTGGAGGTGTATGAGAAGTTGTGAGGGGACACAGAAGGGACATCTGACCCCAACTGATCAAAGGGATATTCCATACCATGTGATGTCATGCTCAGCATATAAAGCTGGGGGAAAGAGAATTAAAGTGGTGGTGTTTAGAGTGATGACATTTATCTTTCCAAGGCATGTCTGATGGAGCCTGGCTTTCCTGTAGGTGGCTGAACACCTGCCTGGCAATGAGAAATGGTGAATGAATTCCTTGTTTAGCTTTGTGTGTATGGCTTTTGTTTTGCCTATTAAACTGTCTGTATCTCAACCCATGTGTTTTCTCATGTTTGCCCTCCTGATTGTCCCCCTCCCCCCCCACTGAAGGGGAAAGAGTGGCTCTGTGGATATTAGTTTATGGCTGGAGTTAAACCATGACATCACCTAAATGCTTCAGGGACTCAGAGAAGGCCTGACATCTGCTATCAAGTGACCAAGACCCTAAAGGAGGGGGTTATGCATGAAAAAGTCTACCTCCTCCCACCACTGATGGGGTACTGAAGTTGTGACCACAGCTGGGGCAGTTTGGACCAAGGTTACCCATGGGGCTGTGGGGCCTGTGGCCTGAGGACTTTGTTCAGGATCCTCCAGTAGCATCTCACAATGCCTGTGTCCCTAGGCACACACACCCTTGCTGAATATCCTTTTCGACTTTCCAATTGACAAGTCTGGTTTAGGCAATGTCAGGCTCATGCCCAACTTCCAATCATCTTGTAAACTCCTGTCCATCTGAGAAGAGATCCCGAACCAGCAGGGAATGAAGGGGCAGCATTGTATTGTCTCCAACACCTCTGCACAGCTAGCAGAAGAGCTGAACTGAGTGCCTTCTCTCTGGGTAAGAAAACACACAGGACTAGGGACTTGTGCAAAGAGGGGACAGTGAACAAACCATTGGGCTTCTGCCCAGAGAAGAAAATAATGTCATGTTTCAAGTGATGTTCTACCCAAGACTGAAATAAGGTACTCTTGATGACGACTTGATGTGAAAAGGTAATGACACCAGACAGCATTTAGGTTTGATGTAACACAGAGTTAAACAAAAAACATCTATCTAGAGAATAGCATCAGTTTCCAGAGATAATATTAATAAGTAAGCTTAATAGAGGCAAACCTTTGCATATTCCACTACTTATGTTCTCATTTCATATTCATGTCTTCAGCAAACATCAGGTCTTGTGGATAGATGTTCTTGACCCCAGAAAATTTGGTAATTCTATCAAAGCCTTGGTGTCCCTAAAAATCCTAATCAGTTATATACAGATGACATAAACAGTGGGAAAAAATATGGGAAAATTTTATAACATAAAAAAATGTAAAATCATAAATTGAAACTGAAAGGCACACTTACAAAATGAAGAAGATAATGGAAAACAGGCTGGAAGAGACTTGAGAGGTTGCTGCTCACATGAACATAATAATGTGATGGCATCTCAGAGTGCATAAGTGGTGGAATTGTGACTTTGTACTGTTTCCATTCAACAATGTCACTGTCTCCAGAATGAGGCACTCATTTTCAATGTCTTTAAAAAAATTAAAAAAACAACTAAAAAAACCCAAACAACCAAGCAAACCAAACAACCAAACTTGGAAATATTCGGACAGGAGAAACAAGGGTAATTAAGTTGTTGAAGAATTTGCCTTGTGACAAAAATCCTAAGGTAGTCAGACTGTGTAGCTGTCAAAACTAGAGGAAAAAAAGGCATCTTGTGTTTTGATCAGATTCGTGCAGTACTTACTTTGGAGGAGGATTTAGGAGGATTTTCAGTCTTAGAGACAACAGTATAATGAAATCTAAAGGTTGGTAGTTGATTGGACCTAGGCAAAATGAGATTTAGAATAAAGGCATGCAACAAGTCATTAGAACAGCTTGGAAGAGGGAATGTGGTTGAATTTCCATCACTAGCCATTCTCCAAATGACCACAGCACATTTTTTCTCTATTTCAGACATGAATTAACTGCCAGAAGCCTAATGGCCTCTTATGCAAGAAGTCAGACAAGATGATCACCATGGTCTCCTCTGATCTTACAGCCTATGACTAATGTATCATGTGTTTGTTCCCTCATTCTCTCTGGGGGAGAAGGAAATGCAGTGGGCTGTTTTGTATTGAGAGTTTTTAATGTACTGCACTTAATTTAGAGGAGGGAGGTCAAAAGTGTGTGTTGTAGATAGAATAGAGAGTTGCAATGTTTGTGGGAGTTCTTTGTGGGGAGCTTGTCCCATCCTGGTCCCTGAGAACAATCTGTATTTCATCTCTCTTCTATTAGAAAGTGTTGCAGTGGCACAGGTTTGAGACGTTCTAAGTCCAGGAGCTGTGGATGATCTTTTGCCATTGCCACTGAACCCTTCAGGATATAACCTTGCGGTTATGACACTGACCTGTAGGAAGCTACTGTGCACAGGAGAGGCATTGAATGCTTCCATGCCCAATGCAACTTGCTGTGATATTTTGGGCCCCATGGAAAGAAAACCCACTGCTGATTCAGAAAGACCTGTGTTGTTCCTCTGCTCATCCACAGCCTCTCTTCCATAGAAAATGAGCGATGTGCAGCCCAGCGATGCTTGCTGAGGGGATAGTGTTGGCCCTCTGAACTGTGTCAAAGGTTCAAAGATGAGTGTCAGGGCTTCTGAGTCACTTTTCAAATATTAAGATAGCACATAATATCACTAGCAATCAGCCAAAGATAACTATCTCACTTGCATATATCCAAGCTGTGACTAATCAAAACTATTGTAAGGAAAAAATATTTATCCAGGACAACAGCTTTTATTCTGACTAAAAAATGTCATTGCTTTACAGTGCTTAAAGCATGCATTATCAGCCTTGCTTTTAGTTTCTCCTGCAAGAAGAAAATATATCATATGTATTCTATAGATACACTATATATATACACTATATATTGTACTCAGTTCAGGAGACACTGAAAAAGGTGTGTGTGTGAAGTTTTGTAAATATACAGCCAATCTTTATTATAGTGTTGAGCAAAATGTTATTGTCTCCACTGTGTCTGACAGCACAACAGATCACTGAGCTAAGGAGAGAGTTGTTAATTTACATGTAAAGAGAAGAGGGACTATGGACAACATACACAAAAAGAGTCAGGTGCCTCAGACCTCTGAAGCAATCGGGTCTAAGAGCCTTAGGTCTGGTCTACCCACAACTGTCTGGTCTAAAGTCATGGGCAAAGGATTACAATCCCTGTTCATTCATCTTAGCCTGTAAACAATAACCACTGGACTATTTTGGTTAATAAGACCTCAGCTTTCTGTTATAGAGGCTTTTTAATTTATCCAAACCAGAGCACAAGAGCTAACAAGCCTGAATTTGAAGTAAGTTTGGGTTATTTTAGATTTTAGCTTCTTATTTTGGTGACTAACAGTAAAAATAGATAGGCAGTGGGCATCATTGGCAGCATCTGCAATTTGAGGCATCTTACTGAACAATCCAACCCTCAAAGCTTGATGAACAGATAGAAGTTACCCACCAGGCTGAGTTCACTGTTGCTATAACCAAATCACCATTTGCCTCCAGGCACTATTCATACGTACAATAAGACTTTCTCTGAAAATCTCACACCTTCTGGTAGTAAGAAATGTAGAGGCTGACAACATAGGGTGAAATGAATTTTACAATAAGAGAAGCAGAAATCAGGATTAGAACCAAGACCTTTTGAACTTTATCATTGTGAAACTGCTTAAGAAAGAGGAAATCCTTTTCCCTTCAATTCAATGGCAAAGTACCACCCTCTTCCTGGAGGTTACAGACTTTAATGAACTCATTCTTGACAGGTACTTTTACCCTTCTCACCAGGACCATTCAGCTCTCAAAGAAAGGATATTTTCTAAGAATGATCAAAGAGAAAGTGGAGGTTCCCACTTATTATTTATTAAGATGTTGGTTTAAAGCTGAACCCTGTGGGATCCCTGGTGTCTCCCAATCCTGCTGCAGCCAACAGCAACTGGGGAGCTGAGATCTATTTTGTGGGGTTTTGAAAGTGCTCAGCCATTCATGGTTTTGCAGGTTAAGACGGGAGGTCAGATCAGAGAATTGATGATGACAAGCTGAGTGGTGCAGTTGACATGCCTGAGGGATAGGATGCCATCCAGAGGGACCTGGACAAGCTTGAGAAGTGGGCCTGTGTGAGCCTCACGAGGTTCAACAAGGCAAAGTGCAAGGTCCTGTACCCAGGTCAGGGCAACCCCTGGTATCAGTCCAGGCTGGGGGATGAAGGGATGCAGAGCAGCCCTGCAAAGAAGGCGCTGAGGGTGCTGGTGGATGAAAAGCTAAACATGAGCTGGCAACATGCGCTTGCAGCCCATAAGGCCAAACCGTATCCTGGGCTGTATGTAAAGCAGTATGGGCAGCAGGTCAAAGGACAGGATTCTGCCCCTCTGCTCTGCTCTAATTTGGTGAGACACCCCCCCCACTGCAGTGTTGTGTCCAGCTCTGGAATCCTCAGCACAGGAGAGACATGGACCTGTTGGAGCAGGGCCAGAGGAGGCCAGAGCAATGATGCAAGGGCTGGAACCCCTCTGCTGTGAGGCCAGGCTGAGAGAGTTGGGTTTGTTCAGCCTGGAGAAGAGAAGGTTCTAGGGAGATGTTATGGTGACCTTTCAGTATTTAAAGGGGACCTATAAGAAAGATGGATAGGGACGTTTTAGCAAGGCTTGTTGGGACAGGACAAGGAGTGATTGTTTTAAACTAAAAGAGGAGATTTAAAGTGCATATAAGGAAGAATTTTTTATGATGAGGGGGTGTGAAACACTGGCCCAGGTAGCCCAGAGAGGTGGTAAATGCCCCATTGCTGAATACCTTCCAGGTTAGATTGGATGGAGCTTTGAGCAACCTGCTCTGGTTGCAGATGTACTGTTCCCTGCAGGAGGGTTGGACTAGATGACCTTGAAAGGTCCATTCCAACGATTCATTCTATGATTCTCTGATTCTAACTGATCCTGCCTTGTATGAATAGAAATTTAATCAAAGAGACCAGATTCAAGCTGAGAGCATCACATCCTCTTGTTCAGTTAGATGTGATGCTTAGAGCATCACATCCTGTTCTGCAGTTCAGACCAAGGTAAGGGCCTCCCAAGATCTATTATGAGCATTTGGCAGCAGTATCTCTTTTCCAGTCTCGGCTCCTTTGCAATGCTCTTTTACAGACATGTTATGAGATTGATTCTGATACAGCCTGGTGTGCACTCCCTGATGTTGCCATGAACTTCTTTTTAATGTTAAGTGGTTTTTTGTTTCCTTTCTCACAGCACACTCCCGTGTTTCTGACAAATGAGCTATTGTAACTCACATGACTCAGGTTTATTCAGCATGCTGTCAGACCTGGAGTACTATCAGGCTTGTTTATTGGTTTTATGTCCTTCCAGACCTTTTATAGAAAAAGTCAGAAGGCTGCTATTTCTCCATGTACACCTCTTATATCAACAAAACACTGAGTAACACAGTCCTCCTTTCTCTGCATTCTAGTTTGTCATATAAAAATTCACATCTTACTCTCTTTTCTAAATCTAACTGATTTTACCCACAGAGATAAAGTAGACCAAGCTGACACATTTTTAAAATACATCCTACACTCAGATTTAATAGTTTAAATGCCATTTCTCAATTTTGGGACAGCAAAGAGACAACAAAAAATTATAAAGAAAAAGTCCTTAAAATCTATCTTTTAGATTTTCCTGTTACTCAAGGATCACTGTGTTTAGGGCAAGTGCCTCTGAGCAATGTCAGTCATCACTTCGGATGTGCAAATCTTTCAAGTGTTGCTCATTCTCAAAAGAGACAGTGTTGAGATAAAGATCTATTTTTCCAAGAGGGTTACAGGACCTTTTCTTAGAATTACAGCAAGATTTGTGAAGCTCCCTGAGCGAAAATGGAAACACACTCCTCCTCCCCTGTAAAACCTCTCCTATCACTTGTAGGAATGACCTTTGAAAAGTGGGTTTGAAGAAGGCTTGGCAGGACATCTCTGATGATCTTTACCCAAATGCTGCTTGCTGTTGAGCTGATGTCACTGTGCATGTTCCTGCTCTCAATCTACCTCAGCTGCAGAGTGAAATACTTGTTCTTCAATCTCTCCTCCACTGCTTGTGTCAAAGTGGAGTTGTGCTTTCCTACATTAAGAACATGTACAAGCCAAGTACCAGGGATGAGCTGACAAGCTGTAACTTCTTAACCACCCACTTATTATATATAACCTTTTGCCTAAGGGCTTTCTTTTACTTTTTGCACACCCCCCCCCTCCCCCCCCCCCCCCCCCTCCTTCCCTTCCTCTCCTTCTCTTCCCTTCCCCTCTCCCTCC